>RQTK01000164.1:84019-103140 GCA_003991915.1 Elysia chlorotica | reverse complement strand
AATAATAGTAATAGTAATGAAACCTTCTTTCCTATAGTTTCGGGTATTGTTACCTTTTTAAAGGTTGTTTGATGTTGGTAATTTTGAATTGTATATAATACAGAACAAGAAACACTCCCTTCCTTCTATTAACAAGATTGCTCCATTTAAAATACGAAACAACTAGTTGAGACCCCGTTTTTTTTAATGTAAAAGAAAATCATTTAGTCAAATCGTATTTAAATAAAAATGATCATGCTTACATAGAGAGTCACCAAATATTCCAGAAACAGTTGAGCAAAAAAATGCGCGAGATTAAAATAATTTTTGTACTACAGTGACAGAGAAAATGTCATAGAATAGTGCTTAATGAGCATGATAATGTAGTTTACTGATAATAATCCGGGATCGGAAACAATTAAACATAAAAATTTCATAACGATTTAGGAGAAATGGGCGGGAGTGTATATATAGGCCTACACACTATAATTATGTGCGGTCCCAGTGTACAATAACGCTATTGAAAATGTTTGCTTTACGCACTTTACAATTAGAGAGCATTGATTTTGTGTAGTGCTGTGTGTATTTTTGTTTTAATATAATCATTATATAATCGATAATCGACTACCCGAAGAGAGCGGAATTGTCTCCTTAAGTAAAGAATTCCAGGTCTCAAGAAAATATAATAATATGCAATATGAAATATCAGCGCTAACGTGCATTCTTTGAATAGAAATAAGACACTAATTATATTGTGTCTAATTGTCTAATGCGCAAAACTGAATTTCGACATGAACGCTATAGTTCATACATACATGTAATAATAAGATACTCATACGGTTTAGGTAAAAAGTTATTTGGAACCATCAGTCAAAAACACTAGCCTACACTTGAGATTATGGTGCATGCACCTAAATATATTCTAAACCTGGAAAGGGAAACCATAATCATGCATAGAATATAAAGATACACAGACGAAAACACGATAAGTTAAATAAAAAATGTTTGCCAGGGCCTAGTATTATGTAATTTTTTATATCTAGACTTTTTTCAAGGAGCATTGATTTTAGATCTAGATCTAAATAGGCAAAAAAAAGGATTAGTACAAAAGATTATGCTGATTAATAATGGATCTAGATACAGATATGCCAAGGTTTAGGATAGACCCTAGCCAATCTAAGTTTTTTTCGGGAATTGCAAAAAAATTCCGTCCGCCCTAAGTGATTCTTCTTTTCGATCAAAAAATGAATAATTTGAGAATGATGGATGTTTGTATTTATCTCCTAAAAATAACACATACACAGATTTTATGGTAACGTATATGAATAAATCTAAACCAAAACTAAAAAAAAATAGTTCAAATTCAAGATGAAACATTTTCAATGCTACATTGCTCTCATAATTATTTCAGACAAAATGATACATCTTACTGAAGATCATATGAGATTAAAATGAGATTAAAAAGGAGATCAACATCATAAACAAATCTTTATCGTTAATATTATGCAAGCAACAAAAAAGGGGGTTTGAAATTCATGATCGGAAAAAAATTTATCACTTAATTATTTCTTAAAATGGCGAAAAAAAACTCCAAGAAATCTTCCAACACGAACTTAAACATAAGTCGACCCTCGACCTTGACTTTGGCGTCAGAAATACACCATTAGCTCCTCAATGCACTTGTTTTCAGCTGCATAGTTGCTGTAAGTGACCGAATTAGGCTTTAATCCGCTTTTCTGCCTGTAAATTCGTCCTTCCGTATGCAATAAGCAGCGGTCTATAACGAGGTCTGTTTTATTGAGTGACCATTGGGTGACCATAGAAGGGTCGGCTCTTTCACCCCTGGATTAATATGGCCGGACATTGGGAAAGAACAAGTTGTTATGATAAAGCACTGTCGTGTCCTCAAAACTAAATTTTCAAGTCCATTGGATATAGGGATGAGTCCATTGGATATAAGGATGAGTCCATTGGATATAGGGATTAATGTAGGGATGAGTCCATTGGATATAGGGATGATTCCATTGGATATAGGGATGAGTCCATTGGATATTAGGATTAGTCGATTGGATAGAGGGATTAGTTCATTGGATATAAGGATGAGTCCATTGGAAATAGGGATGAGTCCATTGGATATAAAGATGAGTCCATTGGATATAAGGATGAGTTCATTGGATATAGGGATGAGTCCATTGGATATAAGGGAAAAACCAGTTGTGAGTTGACACTGTGCTTGTGCTTATTACGGAAAAACAACCCCACCTCTGTGGTATCGGAATAAATGTATGAGACAGTACTTTAAATCATCATCATCATCATCATCTCTCTCTCTCTCTTCTCGCTCTCTTTTAATTCATTTTTCCAGTTGTAATAACAGTCATGTTTTAAATTATGTCTGCGTGTGACGTGGCCAGGAAATGTCGCTTGTTTTGTCCTATTGAAGGTGAAATATGGAAAGTAAATGTAACAAAACAAGAGAGAGAGAGAGAGAGAGAGAGAGAGAGAGAGAGAGAGAGAGAGAGAGAGGGAGGATGAAAACATTGAGCGAAATCCTTGGCTTTAACTTTTGACTATAACTGGCAGCTGAGCTAAAGCTTCCTCCTTAATGGCAAAACCACTAAATGTTTACGGAATGGACGCAGGGAAATGGGGGTTGTGGTGTATAGAAAATTACACTTTGGTTTGTTTTTCTCGTTACCTGTATGTATGATACTGAACGAACCACATCTCAGTTGCTAGGATACGTTTCTGTAGCTGTTTGTTTAACTTTAATGTCCAAGTCTCGCTTCTGTCCTTAAAGACGGGATGTACAAAGCACCTAAGCACTCGATAACTTTTAATTCGCATGTGGGAAAAATTTTGTCTGGACACCACCATTGTCTCTCTTTTCTTTTCTTTTGAGCTAAGTCCCATTTCCACATGTATACAATGTACACTGACATTAACCAAATAAAAACAAAACAAAAAACAGCAACATGTACATAGGAATTGCAACATTATACAGAGACGTCTAATCCTGCAAAATGAATGCCTAAGCTTAAATTTGGAACAATAGGTGGAATTGTAAATATAAATTACTTTGCGGTATACACATGTACACTATGCCTGTAAATTAATGGTATATTTACCAAATTGCATGAGCATTAAAACATACCAGGTGTTTCAAAGATGTCTAATTATTTTAGTTCCGTTCTGTACCTTGACAGGTGGGTAGTCGTAGGAGAGATATGACCGACATAGGTCTGGAATAGTAATGAAATAAACATATGTCCGATAGCGTAGTCTTAAAAAAAGGAATTGTGGATTAAATCTGTGAAAGACATCATCAGTCCTGTTTTTCTGTTAAACCATATGAATGATGCTGAAGATTAGTCTTGCACCTGGCTTCCAAACCTCTAGAGAGAGCATTCACTGATATAAGTCCTCAACACATATAAGTCCTCAGCACATACTGACGTTTTATAAGGTTTTTTGTGTATGTACGCTATACGCATGCTTTTTTTCTTTCTCATTTTTTAAAATGCAATATTATGTAAAGCGCATAGTAGAGAACCACAAAGATGGTGATATGCGCTATAAAAAAGCCATGTATTATTATTATTATTATTATTATTATTATTAGTATTATTATTATTATTATTATTATTATTATTATTATTATTATTATTATTATTATTATTATTATTATACAAAAACAAACAACAACAACAACAACAACAACAACAACAACAACAACAACAACAACAACAACAACAACAACAACCACAATCACCACCACCACCACCCTTACCACAATCACCACCACCACCACCCTTACCACAATCACCACCACCACCACCCTTACCACAATCACCACCACCACCACCCTTACCACAATCACCACCACCACCACCCTTACCACAATCACCACCACCACCACCCTTACCACAATCACCACCACCACCACCCTTACCACAATCACCACCACCACCACCCTTACCACAATCACCACCACCACCACCCTTACCACAATCACCACCACCACCACCCTTACCACAATCACCACCACCACCACCCTTACCACAATCACCACCACCACCACCCTTACCACAATCACCACCACCACCACCCTTACCACAATCACCACCACCACCACCCTTACCACAATCACCACCACCACCACCCTTACCACAATCACCACCACCACCACCCTTACCACAATCACCACCACCACCACCCTTACCACAATCACCACCACCACCACCCTTACCACAATCACCACCACCACCACCCTTACCACAATCACCACCACCACCACCCTTACCACAATCACCACCACCACCACCCTTACCACAATCACCACCACCACCACCCTTACCACAATCACCACCACCACCACCCTTACCACAATCACCACCACCACCACCCTTACCACAATCACCACCACCACCACCCTTACCACAATCACCACCACCACCACCCTTACCACAATCACCACCACCACCACCCTTACCACAATCACCACCACCACCACCCTTACCACAATCACCACCACCACCACCCTTACCACAATCACCACCACCACCACCCTTACCACAATCACCACCACCACCACCCTTACCACAATCACCACCACCACCACCCTTACCACAATCACCACCACCACCACCCTTACCACAATCACCACCACCACCACCCTTACCACAATCACCACCACCACCACCCTTACCACAATCACCACCACCACCACACTTACCACAACAACAACAACAACAACAACAACAACAACAACAACAACAACAACAACAACAACAACAACAACAACAGCAGCAACAGTTAAAGACATTCGTATGTTAACTGAGACTCTCACCAGTATTCAGTCTTTTGAAGTATGAACTATATAGCACAGGGCTTGAATATCATAATAATGTGATACTCTATTGGAAAACGATATGCGTTCTATAAGATCATTATGTACTATAAAGGCAGCTTTTAATAAGAAAACATAATCACATTAAAGACACAAACATCTACCCCCCCCCCCCCCCCCCCGCCAATCACAGTTATAGCTTAATTTAACGCCACTTCGCAAGGATTAACTCCATACCCAAAACTACGACTACTGTACTTGAAAAACACATCTTCTTTTTCTTCTTTTTCAGCACTTTTCGGGGATTCAAACCGCTCACTTGTCGGGGTTTCAGAAATTGCACAGCTGGACTTCGCATTGACTCTCAATACGGTAGCGGTGATGGGGCCCATACCGTCTTTGGCAACCCAACATCTCATCCAAGGCAACGGTTGATATCAGGACGGGAGGGAAGCACTATGGAAAAACACACAAAGTTCTGACTTCAGAGAGGAGATACTCGCAAGTTCCAGACTCGACAGGCAAGGAATCTACCCTGGCACCGAGACACACCCCAACGATGGCGGGAACACCCTGCGCCTCAGACAATGATGGGCGAAATCTTTTCGTCGCTATCGCAAGCGGCACGGTCCATCGCTTGCAATCCATCATTCCGTCAGCGCAGGACCTTAACATCCGAGACGGATCGCTGCGCACGCCGCTCATCGCCGCTGTGGGAATCTCCAATGACGAGTCGCGTGCGCATGTGGTGCGCTTGCTGCTGCGACACGGGTGCGACGTGAACGCGCAGGACCTGACGGGCAAGACTAGCCTGATGCTGGCCTGCCAGGAGAAGGACAAGACGGACGTCGTTGCCGTGCTGGCCAAGAGCCGCGACCTTGACCCCAATATCCAAGACCTTGACGGGAACAGCGCGCTGCACTTGGCCGTGGAGAGCGGGAATGTGGCCGCCATCCGGCTCCTGACAAACGTGCACTCTGCCAAGGCGCGGCTCCGCGTGAACCAGCCCAACCACGCGGGTTTGTCGCCGCTGCAGCTGGCGGTCAAGCTGGGGCTAGCCGACTGTAGCCGCGTCCTCATCCAGCACGGGGGCGCTGACTCCACGCTCATCAAGAACCGCGAGGCGCTGCTCCACCTCATCAACGAAGACCGCGCGGCGACGCCTTTCGACAACAGCCTAGGCGTGAACCTGGAGAGCGGCGTGCTGTTCGACTCGCCCTTAAACAGCGCGCGCGGGGAGCAGCATCCGTCAGACCACCCTTCCGGCTGGGGCGGGACCACGTCCAGGTCAAACTCGGAGCTCTTCCGGGCAGGCTCGCGGGCCAACAGCTCGACGTCCTTGAACCGACCTTCCAGTGACCTTCACAGCGCCAGGGAGTCTGCGCGCATGCGCCTGGAGAGCTATTCCCGGATTAGTGACTCGTTGTCCAGGAACAACAGCCGCGGCTACGAGAGAGACTTTAGCGGGAAGGCCTCCGCCGCGCTCAACCCTTTCGCCGACGTGATGCGCGAGAAGAGTGACCTGTACGTCCAAAACTCCCGCACGACCTTCAAGAAGTCCATCGTGCCCAAAAAGCTTGGCGGCGGCGGGGGCGTACAGCAGAGCCACGGGGACTGGCTCCGACAGAGTCTCAACGCCAGACGGCCCCTGACCCCCATAGCCGCGCGGACTATAACGGAGGAGTGCGCGTCACCGACCAATCACAGCGTTCCACATCCGGGCAGATTACCCAGTATACCTAGCGGCAAGCGGTTGTGCCTTGTTTCACCAAGGGAGACACCCACTGAATTGTTCTGAACGGAGTTATGGTTCTTTTTTTGGTATATGATTATGCTCTCACTTACAGAATACTTGACTGTCGCTAATGCAACACACAGGAAGGTTTTGGCTGCAAACGGTTGTATTTCGTTTCACTAAGAGAGACACCCACTTAATTTTTTGACGTGAATGGATTTATGGTTCCTTTTTTGGTTTATTATTAAAAATGTCACACATGGATTAACTGCCTGTTGCTAATGCTATTCATAGGAAAGTTTTGCTGCGGTTGTGTCTCGTTTCACCAAAGAAGACACCCGCTGAATTGTTTGTAACGTGAATGGAGTTTTGGTACCTTTTATCTCTATACATGTATTATAATTATATATAATGTCAAACAAAGAATAACTAACTGTCACTAATATTATTTATAGGGACGTTTTTGTTGCAGACAGAAAAGGTGACAGCCACTTAGTTTTCTTAACGGGGAAGAAGGTATGATTTCTTATTTATTTCTGGTTGAGAGTCATAAAACTCACAAGAGTTAAAAAGGGTGGATACAATATTTTGCCTCTAGACCCACGATAGTCTCACATAAGGATTACCTAATTGTCGTTGATGTTATAGAAATGTTTTTCTTGTGGAAGTGTGAAGATTATTAATTTACTAGTGGTCTTTATGTGGTTAAAGTGTATATGTTTGTATTTGTAAATAAAGCACCATTCATTTTTATGCGGAATCCAGTTCAGTCTATAAAACCTATGGTTGATCCCATCTGAAATGAAATAATTGTGTGAATGAAGAAAATCTCTAGGATAATTACTCGTAGATAATATAAATAAGCTCCAGCTTTTATTATCGATTAGTTTCAAGGTTTTGAAGTCTGTTCCTGTCTCAAAAGTGTCGCATTGGCAAATAAGTATGTGGCAGGTTCTTTTTTTTTCTTCGTGTTTAATATTATACCGGGAATAGAATGTATGATTTCGGAGATTTTAGCCACATCATTGCGGAAATATTACAACCAGCACTCGTTTTAAAACAAGAATTATCAGATATTACAAAACGATGACCTGAGTTATATTACAAATTATCCACTAAAAACTATTATGAAACAATGAAGATTTTTTTAGAGCACCCAGCGCGTTAAATGGGCAAGTACAAGCCCCATAACGAACCAAAGACGTAACTTTAATGGAAGATTCACTGGCGAGCACTCAAAGCTCTGACATAAATTGTATTGACCAATGAGAAACGTGAAAAGCCCATGCCCAAAGGGCCTTGGATATGTCGCCTGTTATCGTCGTATGTCTTCACTAGGGAGAGAGGGAGAAAGCTCTTCCCCTCACTGGGTTTAATGTCTCCTAGGTTCCCCTGGGGGATCCTATACATGTGAACCGCGCAGCCTGTAGAAATAGGTCAACGACTCGTCAATTTAGTAACCAATGTACTTCCCAGAAGTCCTTGCACTTTTAGTTTGTTGGCATGGCACTGGCTGTTTCGCCGATTCGCCATGCATGGATGTCCATCTCCAGTTGGACTTACTTCCACCACTGACATAACCAAGGTCCAACTCTAACTGATTTGCCTTAGGTCGTAAATTCAATGTCGAAGTAAAGTACAACTCGTCATAAGCCTTCAAATTCGTATATTTATCTTAATACGAGACGTAAGTTTACCACAACGTTGTCCTTACGGTCCCCTATTTTCTGTCCGTGACGGATCCTTAGATATCAAGTTAGATTATACAATGACTACCATGAAAAGTTTACAGGCCTTACAAAATACATTGCTCTCGACAAAAACACATCACATCATGACGCTCCTTATGTATGGAATTTTCTGATTGCTCTTTAGCTTTACAAGTAAAGTAAATGTATAGAGATATGTTTGGACGCCACGGGGATTCCCTTACCTTTCGTCTTCATTTTAGCTATAGACCCTGTTATCGCAATGGCTCTGTTGAAAACCTACCTACCGTTATGAATATTCATCTCGAGTACCAATTATCTCCAATGCCGACAAGGGTATAACTGTTCTTCTTAAATAACAAGTTAGATAATACAGTGACCGCAAAGAAGATTTTGTAACACCACACGCTCTCTTTGTTCTGACATCTCACAGTTTTGATCGGTTTCAAAAAGGATGCGACTACTTCTTCAAGGAGGTTTAGCCTTGTATCAAGTTATCAACAGATTGCTTTTGCCTGGATAGACATCGTTTTTAATTCTGTGAGGACAGTTTCTTTTGTGATGTTTCCAACTCAACTTTGATTTTTTCACCTTTTCAAGTGTTTACATTCCTGCATCAGGTGCGTTTGCTTTTTCCACACTACCTAGGTCTCTGATATACTAACTTCGATGCATCAATTTGTGCATGGAATATTAAAAGATCGAACCTAATGAAACCACCAATTGATGGGAAATTAAATGATGATGATGATGATGATGATGATGATGATGATGATGATGATGATGATGATGATGATGATGATGATGATGATGAAGATGATTATTCCAGAATCTGGTTGGGGATTCTGTACCACCCACAGATGTCTATTCATAATTATTTTATTCTGTGACACACCAGAACTCCTGTCTCAGCTGGCCACAGACCTAACCAGCTGCTCTACTACCCCCATTCCCATTCCCCTTTTCTATTTCTATTGACCAATCACCGGCGGCAGCACACAACATTATAATATACAAACCAATGGGGGAAGAACGTTCGCGCTTTAGTGGGAGGGGCACAGAATAACCACGCCCCCGCTGTAGTACATTGTACAATTATGTACTGAGTTGTAGTGAATGTCCTATCACAAGTCCACATGTTGTCGCGTCGTATAAGACCCCCAGGGGAGACGCTAAGCCCATAGAGAAGTGCGCTGCATGTTATAGTTTTCTTCTTCTGCTTTTATCTATAATAACAGTTTTTTGTTCTTATCTACGTTTTGCTATGTAATAAAACATAAACTTTACGTGTTGGTTTCAACCAGTCTTGGCTAAAATTACTAAAGAAAATTAAAGGATAACAATATGTTGTTGACGATTTATCACTTAGGCAATTTCAGGTTCAAGGCCAACTTTGATAAAAGGCGGTACGTTTACAGAAAGTATCTTTATGAAATACCCTGAAAACTTGTAGTTAGAGATCAATCATTTTTAGCCGCACTAAACCATATTTTTTTGGTTGTTGTTACAAGTCTCAAAGGAATATCTTTCATAATGTTTACATGTCTTAAAAAAAATTCAAATAAATTTATTTTTCACAAAAATATGTTAAATGACTGGATTTTTATTTTATTTTAGGTGGCTTCAAAGAGGATGGAAATTAAAAAGACGGCTAAAACACTTTTTACGCTTCTCCTTTGATAAAGTTAATGTCAGAGGGGAGGTTGGGGGAGGTTGTGAATAAAGAAACTGCACCCAGCAATATCGACAACGTTATGCACATTATATTACAAAGTAGAAACAAAATGCTAACAAGAATAAATCCTCGTTACTTGATTATATTATTTGTCCTAAATTCTCTTGTTTTTACCTTTTCTTATCGCATCCTATACTGTGTATTGCAGAGATAATAAATAAAATTCAAATAAAACAAAACCAGACCCACGGAATACAATACACCCATTTTTAGGCGTTTGCAACATAACTCCCTCGTGATTTATATGCCGTTTATTGTTCTAAATTTTATAGCACTTAAGCCTTGTGCCACGAAGGGGTTAACAAAGCATGACCAAAAACAAAAACAAAACAAAAAAAAAATCTATAGAAATTAAAAAAAAAAAAATTGATTAAACTCTGATCTACCACACACGCAAGCAACTCTGCCAACGCATTGTAAAATAATGTAAAATATTTCTTTCGTTCCGACGCAACATTGATAAGTAACAGTGATTTTAAAATCTATACATAAACTGTATAGGCCTAACGATATTATAATTTACAACAACAACAAAAGTGCAATTTACGATATACATTGTACTTTATTTCCGACTAGTTTGAACGGTGGAAGTATAACGCGCCAACCCGTAAAACTGTCAAAAATTTAAATATGGGACCCCTCCGCTATGAAAATTTAGTAAAATAACCGAAGAGAGGGTCAATGTGGTATTAATATCAAAGAAGCAAACCAACAAAATAAAGCAAGGTAACAAGCTAAGGGAAATAAATCAATTAAAAGTTAGATCTAGGATAGTTACGTAGGAGTTATGCCTCTCTCACACTCCAAATGAAGTAACTCCATATAAAGGGTAATTAAAAATGGGAGATTGAAAAGGGAGGGGGGGGGGGGGAAAAAAAGAGAGAGAGGGAGAGAAAGAGAGAGAGAGAGAGAGAGAGAGAGAGAGAGAGAGAGAGAGAGAGAGAGAGAGAGGAGGGGAGAGAAAGAAGGAAAGAGATATTGATTGATTGATGTAGATTGGTTCGTTGGCTTCTCATCCTTTACACGACAAGAATTAAGATTTTACAATGTGACAGAAAAAAACTGAAAGATTGATAACTTTACTTTCCATTAGACCTCTCAGTCCTTTCATTCAATTTCTGAAGCTTTTGATACTTAGCAACTTATTGTGATAAATAATGCATGACAAGAATTATGATTTTGCAATGTGAAAGAAAAAATGTAACAGAATCGTAACTCCACTTTCGACTAGCTCTCTCAGTCCTTTCACCCAGTCTTGAAGAGAGAGAGAGAGAGAGAGAGAGAGAGAGAGAGAGAGAGAGAGAGAGAGAGAGAGAGAGAGAGTTTTGCTGTAGAAGTTCTGTTGGTAAAGAAGTTGACGGATGGGAACCAAAGTTTGGTGCGTTATGTTTTCCACTAGAACGGTTTATTTCGGCACTTTCCACTGATTTATATCCCAGACACTTCCGTGATTGAAAATTGGTTGAGTTGGGTTAGTAAACTTTAGTGTCTTATTGTCCAAAGTCAACAGCAATGCTACAATATGAAAGGGTCCGAATACTAACATCTGAACTTTTTACGCGCTGCTACAGAGAGACAGGGATGCCACAACCTCTTAGCAGATCACATTAAACTGACACCGACACAGCCAGTAGGGAACGAAATCGGACCAAAAAATATTCTCCGATCGTGGGTTTGGAACGTGGGATCTTTTGATTGGGAGACAAAGGCTCTATATGTTATATGTGCACCATTCCCCCCACCCCGGCAATTCAGGCGACACATATCGAGTAAGAGAGCTCCTGAATCAATCACGGATATGCACTAATTATGCAGTTGCGTTGGTTTAACGTCCAACGTCAGCACTATATAGGCCATATTGTGGACGAACCCCAAGACTAACGTCTGACAATTTTGTGTGCTGCGACACTCGAGACAGGGTGGACATACCATGACTCTTGTCTCAGTCGGTCACATTAAACTGACACCAACCCAATCAGAAGGGAGCGAAATCGCGAGGGCTCAAACAGAGGACACCATGCGTCGAAAACCAATGTTCTACCCAAGGGCCACCACGCCCCCCCCCCCAAGTTACTCATTAAAAACATTCACTAAAACATGTCTATCGGATAAAATATGACAAAGCTTAATCACCATTTGGAGGCACACAGATTGTTCTTCATTGAACCAAGGTATTGATTTTTCAGGTGTAACGTAATGTAAGTTAAGAACGATAAAGTACTTGTACGCTACTTTTTGTACTAGAGACACCACTGAATAATGCTCTGTTTCAGTATGTTGTTGATTACTATCGACTAAACAAAACGCAGAAAATCATACACCATTCGATTCATGCTTGTGTTGTTAGCATATCGTTAAACGTGATTGGCACCTCAGCTGGGTACCTTTTATAGAATCGGTAACGCTGCGTGGCCTTGGCTCACTAGACCTAGATCTAGATCTAGCACGCTGCAAAGAGAGAGGTCTATCTGCCTTGCTCTCTCTCTCTCTCTCTCTCTCTCTCTCTCTCTCTCTCCCTCTTTCTCTCTATCTCTCCGTGCCGCCTCTCTCTCTGCCTCTCTCCCTCTCTCCCCCTCTCTCTCTTTCTCTCTATCTCTCCGTGCCGCCTCTCTCTCCCCCCTCTCTCTCTCTCTCTCTCTCTCTCTCTCTCTCTCTCTCTCTCTCTCTCTCTCTCTAGACCTAGATCTAGATCTAGTCTCCGGTCTCCTCTCTCCTGTCATGACTAAAATCCAGCACGCGCCTCAAGTAGCTTTAGTACTACTCACTGGATCACTACATGAGGTAAGGACATTGAGAAACACAATATCGGTACATGTACTACTTTTTTATTATTATTTATTTGTGCCTGTTTTTTTCTGACTGGGATTATTTATGAGTGAGCATTAAACAATTATGTAAACAAATATAATAATAATAATAATAATAATAATAATAATAATAATCATCATCATAATAATAATCATAATAACAATAAAAATAACAACAACAATAAGGTGAAAGCACATAATAAGACTTAAACTGAGACAGCTGTCTCAACCAATAGTTGGATCTCGAAAGCTGCCGGAGCTAATAATAATAATAATAATAGTAATAATAATAATAATAATAATAATAATAATAATAATAATAATAACAATAATAATAATAATAATAATAATAATAATAACAATAATATAAATGATAGTATTAAAATAATTATAATTACAATATCAATAATAGAAATAACACAACAAAACATCATGCGCAAAAAGAGGTAAGGTGGCAGAAACATTACTTTCCTCTTTCTAATAATGACTTATGCTACAGTTTTATTCTCCTTCTTATGAAATTTCTTAGAAAAAGTTACAAAAGCATTGTCATACAAGAGTTAAATATAAAAAACAGTAATCTTTCCTCTCTGTGGTCAGGTAATAAAAAAAAGTGAGCATGTTCATTTCTTTTTAAATGCCTGGAGCATGTAGCGAGTCCTATGTAGCATGTAGCGAGTCCTATGTAGCGTGTAGCGAGTCCTATGTAGCGTGTAGCGAGTCCTATGTAGCGTGTAGCGAGTTCCGTGCAGAATGTAGCGAGTCCCATGTGTAGTGAGTTGCGTGTAGCATGTAGTGAGTTGTATGTAGCATGTTGTGAGTTGCGTGTAGCATGTAGTGAGTTGTATGTAGCATGTAGTGAGTTTTGGACTATGGCCCCGCATAAGAGAGAGATACTTTTTATTTTTCTATAAGCTTATATGTTTAAAACAAGGGGCATGCAGCGTGTAGCATGCAACGTGTAACATACAGCGTGTAGCATGCAGCGTGTAACCTGCAGCGTGTAACATGCAGCGTGTAACATGTAGCGTGTAATATGTAGCGTGTAACATGCAGCGTGTAACATGCAGCGTGTAGCATGTAGCGTGCAGCATGCGGCGTGTAGCATGCAGCGTGTAGCATGTAGCGTGTAGCATGTAGCGTGTAACATACAGCGTGTAACATGTAGTGTGTAACATGCAGCGTGTAGCATGCAGCGTGTAACATGCAGCGTGTAGTTCTTGAACCAAGCTATATGTAGACAGTTTTAGTACCAAACTCTATCGCAAAAATTTTTTTTCTATAAAATATTTTCTGACTTTTTTTTCAAACTCTATTAGTACTTCTTTTTTTTTTCAAGAACTTTTTCTGCAATATTTTTTTTGGCAATATGCCTATAGCTTACAACTTTTTTGTTACAAAGTTTACCGCAACATTTTGTTTTGTTTTAATGGTACTAAGCTCTCGCATGGTTTTTTTCTTTTTTACCAATTTCTACGGCCAAAATTTTTTTAAATTTGGCCTATGGCAACCTTTTTGTTTTTCAAATAGACTCTACTGTTATTTTTATTTTTCAAGCTCTACTGGGAGACTTTTAATTAGGAACCAAGCTTTATGTAGACAGTTTTTAGTATCAAACTCTATCGCAAAAATTTTTTTTTTTGAAAAAATATTTTCTGACTTTTTTTTCAAACTCTACTAGAACTTCTTTTTTTGTCAAGAACTTGCTTGTAATATTTTTTGGGCTATAGGCCTATAGCTCACAACTTTTTTTGTTACAAAGTTTACCGCAACATTTTGTTTTGTTTCAATGGTACTAAGCTCTCGCGTGTTTTTTTTTCTTTTTTACCAATTTCTACGGCCAAAATTTTTTTAAATTTGGCCTATGGCAACCTTTTTGTTTTTCAAATAGACTTTACTGTTATTTTTATTTTTCAAGCTCTACTGGGAGACTTTTAATTAGGAACCAAGCTATATGTAGACAGTTTTTAGTACCAAACTCTATCGCAAAAAATTTTTTTTGGAAAAAATATTTTCTGACTTTTTTTTCAAACTCTACTAGAACTTCTTTTTTTGTCAAGAACTTGCTTGCAACATTTTTTGGGCAATAGGCCTATAGCTCACAACTTTTTTGTTACAAAGTTTACCGCAACATTTTGTTTTGTTTTAATGGTACTAAGCTCTCGCGTGTTTTTTTTTCTTTTTTACCAATTTCTACGGCCAAAATTTTTTTAAATTTGGCCTATTGCAATCTTTTTTGTTTTTCAAATAGACTTTACTGTTTTTTTTTTTTTTCAAGCTCTATTGGGATACTTTTAATTAGGAACCAAGCTATATGTAGACAGTTTTTAGTACCAAACTCTATCGCAAAAAATTTTTTTTGGAAAAAATATTTTCTGACTTTTTTTTTAAACTCTACTAGAACTTCTTTTTTTGTCAAGAACTTGCCTGCAACATTTTTTTGGCAATAGGCCTTTAGCTTACAACTTTTTTGTTACAAAGTTTACTGCTACTTTTTGTTTTGTTTTAATGGTACTAAGCTCTTGCGTGGTTTTTTTTCTTTTTTACCAATTTCTACGGCCAAAATTTTTTTAATTTTGGCCTATGGCAACCTTTTTGTTTTTCAAATAGACTCTACTGTTATTTTTATTTTTCAAGCTCTACTGGTAGACTTTTAATTAGGAACCTATTTATATGTATATATTTTTTAGTATCAAACTCTATCGCAAAAATTTTTTTTTTGAAAAAATATTTTCTGACTTTTTTTTCAAACTCTATTAGGACTTTTTTTTTTTTGTCAAGAACTTGCCTGCAACATTTTTTGGGCAATAGGCCTATAGCTCACAACTTTTTTGTTACAAAGTTTACCGCAACATTTTGTTTTGTTTCAATTGTACTAAGCTCTCGCGTGGTTTTTTTCTTTTTTACCAATTTCTACGGCCAAAATTTTTTTAAATTTGGCCTATGGCAACCTTTTTTTTTTTCAAATAGACTCTACTGTTATTTTTATTTTTCAAGCTCTATTTGGGAGACTTTTATTTAGTAACCTAGCTATATGTAGACAGTTTTTAGTACCAAACTCTATCGCAAAAACTTTTTTTTTGGAAAAAATATTTTCTGACTTTTTTTTTCAAACTCTACTAGGACTTCTTTTTTTGTCAAGAACTTGCCTGCAACATTTTTTGGGCAATAGGCCTATAGCTCATCAATAATAGAAATAACACAACAAAATATCATGCGTAAAAAGAGGTAAGGTGCAGCATGCAGAGTGTAGCATGTAGAGTGTAGCATGCAGCGTGTAGCATGCAGCGTGTAGCATGCAGCGTGTAGTTCTATGGCCCGCAAGCTTCAGTATATGTGTCAATAACCTAGTCACAGTCCAGCATGAACTTAGACATAATCATAGTCCCACATGGATTTAGGACACCGACGTTAGAATAGCTATTTCCTTTGAACAACTGTACCTGTTTTTTCTCCTATTGCTGTCAGATTTTCTAGTATGCAAGCTATGATAACTTCAATCGTAAAGAAACACCCAAACAACACATAGAGGGATTTAAATGCACTGAAAACATTAACGTTTTTTCGTGCAACCATTGCACGTATATTTCTCACCTTACACTCTTACAGTCAGGTTTCTTTGTACGATGTCAGTAGGCGAAAGTTTAAATTACAGGAGATTTAAACAGCAGCTGCACAAGATAAGGGTTTATAAAAGATAATGATAGCTTTTTAAATCATTAACATTGGTACCCCTCCTTATTAAAGCGTGTAATAACTAAAATGATAGGTATACTTCTGGTCGCTTTAGTTCCGTCAAGCAATATAGTCTTGTTCACAGCAATACTACCAGTGCATGCCATGATGTAGGTCTAAATTTTTAAAGGTATTTTTTAAAGCCTTGTCTAACACAAGTGGATCGTTGTAGCTTCAAATCGCTTTGCTTCGCAAACTTAGTTAGCTATTTTGAAAATTGACACCTCCCAAATCTATTCGATAAGTAGAAATATGTAACACTAGGAATACTATCACAAGGCCCCGCATGAATTTCTATTAAATAAATATGTGTGGGTGTGCTTTTTTAAGAACTTATGACCTTGCACAAAACGTTAAAATCTTATCTTTCCTTAATTTATCTCATCCAATTAAAAAATGACAAACAAGACTAAAGTGAACACATCTGTTTCACAAATTGTCCTTGACAAAAAGAATCATAAAACCCTTTATTCGGGAAATCCCTCTATCTTACTCGAGTTACGCATCACAAGTTTTAGGGCTAATTTGAGATGCGGGTTACACACAGGCTCTAACTATCGATCGTGCCATGTCTTGCATATGCATTTATTAGTATTAATTATTGTATATGTACATGGACTTATCAAATTAATATGCCATACATTGTATTGCTTAAAATATGCCAAACATTGACCAATTTTAATTTTCATTTTTTTTGTTTATGAAAAGTAATCCAGGTAAAATGTTCTTTAACCAATGAACTGTATATTTTAACATACTTTAGGCCTACAGCTTGAATACATACTTTTTATATACAGGTATTTTTGAGCACATAATTGTAAAAAAGAGACTGTCTAGGTGAAATGATTGTCATTTATTTTATCTTGAAAATTGATGTTGATGCATATCTAAAGGACAGTTAGATCAATAACAATATTTCAAGTCAACTACGGTACAAATTAATAAACGGGATCATAAAAATGTTAACATAATCACGAGGACATCACATTAATTAAGAAAATTAATCTTATATGACAAAAATAATTATACTTTTCTCATTTCTTTTTAACTTAACAAGTATATGAAACAGAAATTGTTAATACAAATTCCACCACACTTAATGTAAAGAAAAAAATTAAAAAAAAAAAGTTTGGAAATAGAACTTTAGACCTTACTAGTGAAGTTTGAAAACAAGGCTATCAAATTTAAAACAACGGATATATGACAACAATTATACTTTACTCATGTCATTTAAGAACATAACAAGTATATAAAACAGAAATTGAATAAAAATTTTATCACACTTAATGTTAGAATATTAAAAAATCGTTTGGAAATAGAACTATAGACCTTACTAGTGAAGTTTGAAAACAAGGCTATCAAATTCAAATCAACAGAAAAACAACAGATCAGCCAGAGTGGTAACGGATCAAATAGTATTTAGCTCTAGCAGACTCCAAAAATATGTTCTTAAATTCGTCGAAAAAAAAGTTTAAGAATAATACCGTTCAAAACTCATTTTATGTCATTTTAAAGATGTACAAGATGATTGTTTTAATTTTAATTTTAATTTAACTTGCACAAAAAAAGTGGGACATGCACTCAGGGCTTACTCTGTATGTCTACTAAAGCGAGGCATTTGGCGCCCCGCTATGGTACCAGTAAATTGTGGTACCAGTAAATTACTAAGAACGAAGGGGAGCGCCTGGGTGCATAGTGGGGTAGTGTCCCACTTTTCATTCCGACCTTCGTAGGCCGAGCGGAACTTACAGTGGCTATTACTACTCTAAACGTTAAGTAGTAGGTTTTTTTTTTTTTCCTCTTCCCCTTTTCTTTTTTTTTTATACGAGAGCAATGCACCCAAACGTTAATGAACGAACCGTAAATGCATACTAAAAAATGCCAAGGCTAACCTAAGTCGGCATTAGATCTAGCGGTTTCAGACGGATCACCTTCAAGCAATCTATTCAGCCATCTTTTACGACGGTACCTCCCACCTTTAGTTGACAGACCAGGTACAAAATTTAATGTACTGTTAATGTTAGGGAAACAAAAATAACATATATACAATTTTATAAAAACAACAACAACAAAAAAAAACAAACAACAAAACAAACGATCTTATTATCTCAACTATAACGCTAAATTCTTACCCTACCATTTCAATATGCCATCTAAGTTATATAGTGATACACAATTCTCCATGTCTATTGTATTATATCCTATGTCATTTCTAAAAAAAATACGTACTCTAAATTTTCTGTAATTTATAAATATTGAAACCGAGGTGACAAATTGTGAATAAACCTGTTTCAAAATGTGTCAAAAATTGTTTCCCCCGAAACCCCGCCATTTTCGCACTGTTACGGGTCAAAAGTTTCCATGTCTTAGTTGGTATGCAGGATACTTACTTAACTTGCACACCCCACACAAAAACACCAAGCCGGTTATAATTATTATCGTAATTCTGAGATTATCAATGCATATAACAATACTATTCCTCCTCCTCCTCCTCCTCCTCCTTCTCCTGCTACTACTACTACTACTACTACTACTACTACTACTACTACTACTACTACTACTACTACTACTA
>RQTK01000164.1:71333-82171 GCA_003991915.1 Elysia chlorotica | reverse complement strand
AGACAGAGATATACAGAGAGGGAGAGAGAGAAAGAGAGAGATAGAGATAGACATAGAGAAATAATAAACCTATAGACTCTGGTAGAACTCTTGAACCGTAAATTTCTATCAAGCTAATACTATCAGAACTGATCAAACCAGCCTGAAACTCGAGGCCTGATGTAATGCTAAACTGCCTCGGTGTACTTAATCGATACGTTATCATCACTATTGATCTAAATATAGTAAGACCATTCAAACTTGACCATGAAAATCGTAGATAAAGACCCCCCTTGTTATCCTGATCTGACATCTGCAAGATCAGTAAAATCGTTGTGTAGTAGTTCAAAGGTGACAAGTCGCTTAGCTGTCCACACACTCGTTTTGACTTATCGGGATTTATATCTATATTTATAGTAACATGACGATTGATTATATTTCATGTACTGATGTAGTCCTTAAACTTGAATCGACCCTGACTAGTAGTCAATTGTTTAACGTACCATCCTGGATTATTCAACACCATCTATTCTTGGTTTGTGATTCAAGTAGTAATGTTTTTGTCAATAGAGCAGTCTGTCTCACCGTCATAGTTATAGTTGAATTGGTTTAACGTCCAACATCAGCACTATATAGGCTATATTGTGGACGGGCCCCAAGACTGACGTCTGACACCGTGCCACCCTCCAACCCACCGTCATCGCGCATTATGTTTGTGAGAAACCCACGTAGTCTTTCATTATTGTTGTACGCCATTTTGTTGCCTTCAAAGGTATATAGGCTAAAGAAAATAAATAAATAAATAGATAAATAAATAAATAAATAAATAAATAAACAGAAAGTATTATCTGTAGGATAGACCAATCTAGAGGAGAAGCTAAAACATTTATAGCAATTATCGATGAAAAACCCCAGTCTCTTAACTGCACTAGTGGTATTGGACCACACGGATATTAAAAGCCAGGAAGGGAGCAAAAAAAAGATGGCAGGAAGACACCCGAGTGTGACCTGACCCCCTTTGAGTTGTATAATATGCGAGACTGATACCGAATTCCTGGTATTCTCAACTCGTATCTGTGTGCATATACATACATTGTCAGATGTTAATATCGAGACCCATTCACGAAATAACCTAGTTACTGACGTTAGACTCAAATAAACCAATCAACCAACCAAGCAGCTAACCAACCAACTAACTAACCAACCAAACAGGCAGCCCACCAAACCACCCACCCACCCAACTAACGAACGAACGAACCAACCAACCAACGTAGCAGCCAATTAACCAACCAACCAACCAACCAACCAACCAATCAACCAGCCAACCAACCAACCAACCAACCAACCAACCAACTAACCTAGCAGCCCAAGTATCAGTAATATGGATAGCAACTACTGCAGCTTCACACAAACAGCCAGATTGTATGGACTGAGTTCATAATTAACATAGAACGTATTATGTAAGGGAGTGAACTTTATCAGTAACATGTTAGAGTCTTGGCATTGAACTTGAAATTTGTTAGCGCAATCAACAAGAGTTCATGTAAAATAAATACCCACATGAAATTGTAGGGTTACATCTTCCTTATAATAATTTACTATCATAGAACGTATTATGTAAGTGAACTTTATCAGAAATATGTTAGAGCTCAATTCAATATACATGGCATTGAACTTGAAATTTGTTATCGGAATCAGCACAACTTCACATAAACTAAAGACCCACATGAAACTGTATTGTCACATCTTCCTTATGAGGTGTTGTTATGGGGGGTAATTATTTCACCAACACAAGAGCGCTGTGAACTTGAAATGTGTTATTTCTCATTTAAATCTGTAAATCAAAGACTCACAAGAAAATTATGTGCTATTTATTTAAACGCCACGACAGCACAACAGTGAGAGATATACATGACAGAGAACTTGAAATTAGTTATCGTAATGGCCGATACTCATCTAAATCTGTAAATCAAGGACTCATATGAAATGTACCTATGTGTTATGTGATTAAACGTAATCAACATCTTAATACAGCTCGATAGATATGGCATGGCAGTGAACTTAAAATTTGTTATCTTGATGACCGTTCTTCATGTAAATCAAGGACTTACATGGAATTACATGTATTACATCTTACATTTTCTTAGAATTGGGGAATATGAGAAGGTAAACCTAACCAGCAACATGATACTATCTGGATAAACATGGCAGTGGATTTGAAATATGCTCTAGTCACAAGCTCTAGGAGTGCTACTTTACACCTGTAAATGAAACTTAAACTGCGTAATTGTGGCAGATTGAAAGGCATATAATTATTATTATAAGTGCAATGAGTTAAAAAGTTCAGTTACAACATTTTCCTCTAAACCCGTAATATTTTATCTCGAGTGTTCTAGATATAGATGGGGGCGCGGTGGTCCTGGGGTAGAACATCGCCTTCCGACGCAAATAAACTGTTATTGGGCCCGTCCATATTAAAGCCTATATAGTGCTGATGTTGGACGTTAAACTCAACAACATCTAGATCTAAGTAGGTACAAGTCAGCCCAGTATCGCCAGCTGGCAGTACGTTGTCCAGTATTACCTTGACCTGAGATAACCCTTGCACTGACCTCATACTGATCCTTCCTTGTCTAAGTGACCGCGACCCGATATCACAGTTACAGCACCTGGACAAAGACTTAAGTAGTAGTGTGACTAGTAAGACAGGAGTCATGGTACCCTCTTTTTTAAACCGAATGACACAAAAACAGTTACTATTCTATGGGGTGTTTTGGTGTTTCGAAAACACCAAACGTTTGATAACATTTCATCGTTTCGAAATGAAGGGAAAAAAGTGTGTTTGTGTGTCTTTGTGTGTGTGTGTGTGTATGAGAGAGTACATTGTTGTCATACACTGATCATTATAGAAACACATTATCATCCTTAGCGTTTTTCTCAGTATAATGTGAGCAGCTTAACAGGAGTCATGATATTCCCCGCCCTGTCTCCCGTGTGACAGCACATACAATTGTCAGACGTCAGTCTTAGTGCCCGTCCACAATATAACCTATGTAGTGCTGACGTGGACGTTAAACTCAACTGGATTCTAATCGTTTGTCACCCCTCCTCCCTCCTCTTCCTCCTTCTCTCTCACTATCTCTCTGCCTCTATCTCGGACTTTACCTTTCCCCATGCTTTTACTGTCCCTCTCTCCTTCCTGTAACTTTATTAACGATTCTTTTAATTAAAAACAAACAGACCATATTTTAGATTTTATCTTTGGCAGAACAATACAGTCGTATGCTTAATGAGTCATTCTACATGTACTATATTAGTCGCGATCAAAGTGTTCATAAAACGTTTGATTATTCAGTTATTAATATACCCATCTAAATGTTACGACTGGATTTAAATGAAGTTTGAGATAGTACAAGAAACAACATACATAGGTTGTGGTTTAATGTTATAAAAGAGACTGGTATATAGACAACAACAACAAAAACAACAACAACAACAACAACAACAACAACAACAACAACAATACCAACAACAACATCAACAACATCTATACTAGATATTAGTTATTATTCTTTCTTTATATCTCCTCACCCAATAAACATAAAAACACACACACACAAAAACGACATAAAACAACAAAACAGACAAACAAACAAGCACAATAACAAGCGATTCAGCTCATTAGATGTGATAGCACATGCATATAAAAAAAGAGAATAATTACCCATATCATTACAATGGTAATCAAACGATATACGAATAATAGCAGTAATTTAAAATTGTGTCGTTGATAACTAGATAAGAAAACATTTCCATTTCTAGCCAAAGACAAACTAGCAACTGAAAGAAAACGCTTAAAAGATGGTCTCGAAATATTACACAGCATACGGCTGAAAAGAATAAATGCTAATTTAAATCTATTGTACAGACGAGAATAAAACACATGACAATTTTCGATGTAACAAAATATAGAGTTATAGTCCACTAAGTAATTCAGTTGGGTTTTTTACATTGATGTAAATAATTTTGGCGACAGCTGGTCTAAAAAAACAACAACACCTGTTTCAGACAATATATCTAACTAAAATGTTAAATAAATTGAAAAAGAAAAGGAAGAAGAAGAAGAAGAAGAAGAAGAAGAAGAAGAAGAAGAAGAAGAAGAAGAAGAAGAAGAAGAAGAAGAAGAAGAAGAAGAAGAAGAAGAAGAAGAAGAAGAAGAAGAAGAAGAAGAAAAAGAAGAAGAAGAAAAAAAAGAAGGAATAAAAGAAGAAGAAGAAAGAGAAAAGTAAGAGTAAAAGATAAAAAGAGGTAAACCCTCCTCCTCCTCCTTAGCAGGAACAACAACCACAACAACAACAATAACAAAAACATTCACAAGCACAATAACCAAATCAACGTCCGTTCTTTTCTGGAAGCAAGATCGTTGTTTGAAGACTTCATATGCGATACACATAGAGTGGACTCATACCTTTGTGTTTAGTGATAAAACGTTATACTTATGAAAATCCATAACTACTGTCAGACTTTTCCGTCTTTCAGACGGCTCATCGAAGTAGTTATTTAACTATAAAGTCTTAAACTAACTAACTGCTGATGGTTCATACTATAATTATAAAGAGATTAAGAGAGGGAGTGAGAAAGAGTAAGATAAAAACTTAGGAAAGAGACATAAATAGGTAGGGCGAGCGGACAAAGAGGGGCGTGGAGAGAAAGAAAAAGAAAGAAAGAAAAAAAAACACCTATTGAAGGAAAGCGATCTTTAGGAAATATAGTGACAGAGACAGAAGCATAGGACCTAAGAAAGAGAAAAAGAGAGAGAGTCAGAAAGAGAGATAAATACAGATACACACAGAGCGTTGCTGGATTTCTCAGCCACTGGCGGACTAGGTCACGTGCTCGCTTACCCCGGAAAGGTTCTGGAATCCCCAGATAACGGAAGGGGCTAAGAACAAATCCAGGTCGCCAGGTTACTGCTAGATTAATGCTCCAGAACGTTCAATATTTATCATCATTATCATCATCATTGTCATAATAACTATAGTAAAAATTTTCATTATCCTCCTTCTCCTCCTTCTCCTCCTCCTCCTCCTCCTCCTCCTCCTCCTCCTCCTTCTCCTCCTCCCCCCACAACTTTCATGATGATGATGATGATGATGATGATGATGATGATGATGATGATGATGATGATGATGATGATGATGATGATGATGAAACATATTGGTCATTTGGCGTCCTCACAAATTAAAGTGCAAACGTTTACTTTTGTGTCTAAGTCCTATCGCCCTAGAGAGTCATCGTGAGAACCCTAGGCGATGATGCTGGAGAGAGAGAGAGAGAGAGAGAGAGAGAGAGAGAGAGAGAGAGATCGAGATCAACAACAACAACAATAACACAAACAAGAGGAATAAGAATAACAATAACATTTACAATACCAATAACAATGACAATATGAACATCATTCACAAGTACAAAAACTAAATCAACGTCTGTTCTTTTCTTTAAGCAAAATCATTGATTGGAGATCTCGTATGCGATACTCATAGAGTGGACTCATATCTTTGTGTACAGTAATATCGTCATGTACTCTTAAAAAAATCAGCATCTGCTCTCAGTCATTTCCGTCTTTAGGACGGCTCATCTAAGTAGTTATTTGACAACAAAGTCTTAAACAAACGTACCTTGGTTAATACTATATAAAGAGATTAGGAGAGGGTGTAAGAAAGAGTAATTGAACATTATTAGGAGAAAGATAAAAAGATAAAAAGAGAGGGCGAGCCGACAAAGTGAGATAAAAGAGAGGGGTGTGGAGTGAAGGAAAAAAAAAGAGAAAGACAAAATTAAAAGAAACTTAAGGAAGGAAAGAGATCTTTAGAGAAATATAGTGACAGAGACAGAGAAACAGATAGAGAGAGAGAAAGGGGGTGGGGGTTTAGGCTAAGAACAGTTAAGAAAGAGAGAGAGAGAGAGAGAGAGAGAGAGAGAGAGAGAGAGAGAGAGAGAGAGAGAGAAATAAGACAGGAGCGACTCCTTTACCATTGTCAACCTGATACACTGCGACCAGACAGCCACAGAGGGACTAGGCCACGATCTGGCTTTCCCCAGAAAGATCCTAGAATCTTCTGATAACGTAAGCGGTCAAGATTCAATCCAAGTCGCCACGTTACTGTCAGGTCAATGCTCCGGAACTGTCAATGTTTATCATCATTGTCATCATCATCATCATCATCATCATCATCATCGTCTTCATCATCATCATCATCATCATCATCATCATCATCATCACTGCCACTACCACCACAATTTTTATGATGATGATGATGATGATGATGATGATGATGATGATGATGATGATGATGTTGAAACGTTTTGGAGTAGAGAGAGAGAAAGAGAGAGATAGAGAGAGGGAGATAGAGATAGATTGAGATAGAGAGATAGAGAGAGAGAGATAGAGAGAGATTGAGATAGAGAAAGAGAGAGAAAGAGAAAGAGAGACAGACAGACAGACAGATTGGCAACATAGAGATTTTTTTCTTTTCCTTCTTAGGATTTAATTAAACCTCTCCTTAGTTCTGCGCAAGTCGCAGCCATAATCACTCATGGTGGAAGAAAAAGAAGAATACATTGATTGTGTACCATACTAAATAAAATACCTGTGAAGGGGAAGTAACCGGTATTCAAATAAGCATCATAGTTTTTGGTATTATGTCCCTTGTTCAAGAATTTGGTTTCCTGTCCCTTGTTTTTTTCCCCTCAAAAATCAGAGAGAGACGGTAGAGGCGGATAGATATAAAAAAAAGATGGATAGATTGATAGATAGATACACACACAAACAGACAGATATATAGATAGACAAATAGATAGTTAGATAGATTACTACATAGATTAAGAGTGATAGATAGATAGATAGATTGATAGATAGATAGATAGATAGATAGGTAGATAGATAAAATAATAAATAGTTAGATAGATAGATATATAGATAGATAGATAGATAGATATATAGATAGATCGATAGTAGATAGATAAAGCTAGAGAGAGAGAGAGAGAGAGAGAGAGAGAGAGAGAGAGAGAGAGAGAGAGAGAGAGAGAGAGAGAGAGAGAGACAGAGAGACAGAGAGACAGAGAGACAGACAGACAGACAGACAGACAGACAGACAGACAGACAGACAGACGACAGGCATATATAGAGAACTTTTTTCTTTTCCTTCTTAGGATTTAATTAAACACTTCCTTAGTTCTTCACAAGTCGCAGCCACAATCACTCATGGTGGAAGAAAAAGAACACATACATTGATTGTGTACCATACTAAATAAAATCTTGTGAAGGGGAAGTAACTCTGATTCAAATAAGCATCATAGTTTTTGGTATTATGTCCCTTGTTCAAGAATTTGGTTTCCTGTCCCTTGTTTTTTTTCCCCTCAAGAATCGGAGAGAGACGGTAGAGGCGGATCGATAGAAGAATAGATAGATAGATAGATAGATAGATAGATAGATAGATAGATAGATAGATAGATAGATAGATAGATAGATAGATAGATAGATAGATAGATAGATAGATAGATAGAGAAAGATAGATAGATAGAGAGAGAGAGTGAAGAGAGGAAAAGATCGAGAAAAAAAGAGAGATAAAGATCGAGAAAGAGATAAAGAGGTAGGAAAATTGATACATAGATATAGGGACAGAGAGCTTTCCAGTCGGAGGTAGTTTTCTCTTTTTCATTTTATGTTGGTCTTCAGTTCTTCCAATCGCGAGATCATAGGTTCTAAACCCACAGTCAGACAAATTGTGTATATCCCAACTCCGCCACCTACTGGTTGGTTATGTGTCAGTATATTGTCACCAGCATAGACAGGAGTCCTGGACCCACCCTACTGTCTTTGTATGACATCGCTTTAAATTGTCAGACTTTAGTCTTGGAACCGGTCCCCAATATAGCCTTGCTACTGATGTCGGACATTTAAAAAAACCAACTCAGTCACTCAGCATTATAGCGTTTCCATTATGGAAGGTCTTTACAAATCCGGACTGATAGTTGCTACGTCTAGACGACGCAAAAGGTCCCGAGTTCGAGCCCTTGCGATGGCACTCCCTACTGGTTGGGTCGGTGTCAGTTTATTGTGACAGGTTGAGACAGGAGTCATGGTGTCCCCGCCCTGTCTCGTGTGTGGCAGCACATAAAATTGTCAGACGTCAGTCTTGGGGCCCGTCCATAATATAGCATATATAGTGCTGATCTTGGACGTTAAATCAACTCAACAACGCGTGTTTACCGCAGAGTCTAATTGCGCGCAATTAAGCGCAGGTCTGACAAAAGCTTTATTGTCTTCGAATATCTCTATAGTGTTTTTTTAGGCCTATCTCATAACAGGGAATTAATTGGGTTTTCACCGCTTTGTGTCCTTTGTGGATCTTCAGGATTTCTTAAGCCTGTGTATTTAATATCTAATTTTCCACAATACCATATGCTTACATATATACCTATTATATGTTGTAAAATTATATAATAGATATAAGCAATACCGGATGTGACGGGTACACGATTATTAGACAAAGCATTTTGTCGCCAAAGGGGCACACTTTAGTCGTTAACTGTGGTGAACTGCTTAACTTTGAGTTGGTTTCTAATACTTCAGCACCAGGATCAAGGCTATATAGTGGACAGGTTCCAAAACTAACGTCTGACAATTTTACGCGATACAACACAGAGACAGTGCGGGGATACCAAGACTTCTATCTCAACAGATCACATTATACTAACAAAGACCCAACCACTAAGGGACGAACTTAGACGAATGAGATTTGTCTGAGCATAGGTTTCGAACCGAGGACCTCCCGATGACGAGACAAACAATGTACTATAATGAACTATTTTCTGCTCCGCTAGTTCTTGCAATATCCATCGCGATATATTCAATTAACCAATGTTTTCTAACATTGCCAACATTCCTCCTTAGATGTTAATCAACACATCTTGTGTAGGCAAGTTTATGCAAACACCAAACAGCACCTGCTGTTTTCCCTTACACTAATTGGTTTTTCCTCCGTTGATGGATTAATGAGAGTGTTGAAAGGAATTCTGCAGCGAGTCTCTATTGATCGGAAACATTATCAGAATTCACCGATTCCGAACTAAAGCCTCCTTAAGTAGAGGCACGTTACCTAATTGGCAGCATTGTTAACATATTTGCATAATTAGATACAAGTGGTATATTTCATTAGAGTTGATTATATTATATTTCGGAAAGGCTGATACTTAGAGAGTATACATTTTCTTTGTTCAGTCACATAGCTTGCATAATGACGATGTTAATAGTTTCAATAAGGTTGGATGAAAAACGTCAAACCATTATAGTTACCAATAAGATGAGCTCTTTATTATTTGTAATTAGTTCGTCACAGTTGAAGCAAAGCCACGAATGAAAAAGATTATATTATCTCGACAGTAAGGAAAAAAGAGAGCAGTGGACAATCACCTAGAACTGGCGCAGGTGGTAGAGCGTTAGTCTAACTTTCGGAAGGTCCACGGTTGCATCGCCAATTGGACTGTTTGGTGGAGTCGGTGTCAGTATTTTATAAACCTGTCAGGATGAGATAGAAATCCTGGTTTTTATGCTCTGTGTCTGTGATGCAGCAGGTAAAATGTAAAATTATCAGACATTTAGTCCGGGACCCGAGCGCCATACATAGCTTACTTCTTACGTTAAAAAACACAAACATCGAACCAAAACTCTGCATGGCATCCGTTAACACAATGTGCTTAAAAAACGTGGATTAGCATAAAAAAAACAACGAATAATCAATCAAAAGATCAATGTTTGTTCAATCGAAGTAAGTAATGGCAATCGGTGCGCCCCGAGGCTTCCATAAGAACAGGTCAAGTCACCGAAATGATCAGAGTGAACACATTTTAGCGTAATAAGAGTACCAGTGATCTACCTCTTTTCAGTTTAATGTGACCGGCTGAGACAGGAGTCATGGTATCCCCGCCCTGTCTCGTGTGTGGCAGCACATACAATTGTCAGACGTCAGTCTTGGGGCTCGTCCACAATATAGCCTATATAGTGCTGCTGTTGGACGTTAAAACCAACCCAACCCAACCTCTATTTAATCATTACAATAGTTAGTTCAGATTGAAAGGTATACGTTTGTGCTCAGCCCACTCAGCCTACACTATATTAATGTTAAAGGATCTAATTGTTCATACGGTACTATTTTAATGGTATGGTTAACTTGACCTCTAAGTGCAATTTTGTGTCCTCTTCCGTGACTTTGCCTTCTATTCTAGTTTTGGATCTCTCGGTGCGCCTCGTTAAAGGAAACAAACCGAGCTCAAGCGGATTTTTTTAAAAAAGCTAATTATAAAATGACACTATGGCAACTTGATCATTGAACACCTCTCAAATAAAGTAGAATAACTTTTCGCGAAATCTGATTCTCAATAACGGCACATAGCTGGTCTGCATACATAAGGTGCTTTGTTGTAAATACGGCTGTGAACTAGCGCAAAAGGTAAAGCGCTGGTCTCCCAATCGCCAGGTCTCCGGTTCAAAGTCTACGGCCCTATAATTTATTCCACAGGGAAGCAAGAGGGTTAAACTAAACCAAAACTAATTAACTCAACTTATCTTGATGTCACCGCAAGTGACCCACTTACTGTTATGTTGTACCGAAGTGAACTCAGCTTTTATTTTGAGGTTCTCAGGGTTACGTATAACTATGTCAGTGGGAAATGGATATGCGGGCTGTCTCAGTGGGTCATAGTTAATTAAGAAATGGAAAGATGATTACCTGAAACAAGCAGAGAGAGAGAGAGAGAGAGAGAGAGAGAGAGGGAGAGAGAGAGAGAGAGAGAGAGAG
>RQTK01000164.1:57568-70068 GCA_003991915.1 Elysia chlorotica | reverse complement strand
TTGCAAGACTACATGTTTTATTTCAGACGAAAAAGCTGCGGTGTAGATCTAGCACGGTAGTTACAACCGTGTTATAAATTTATACCCGGACGAAGTGTATTTTATACTATATAAACACCCTTTAGTCGGGGGGCTAAGCTTATATCACAGTTGTACATACCACCCTCAGTTGGAGTTGTAGATGACCCACATGCTCTATTAATAGTTATTTGATTGTGCTTGTCTGTACTGCAGCGTTCTACATTCTCTGGCAGATCTCAATGAAGAGAGAGGGCGAGAGGGATAGATAGATAGATAGATAGATAGATAGATAGATAGATAGATAGATAGATAGATAGATAGATAGATAGATAGATTGATATACAAACAGCAGCAACAGGGATGAAGAGAGATGAGACTCAGAGGAGAGACACCGTTGTTCGACGTTAAACCAACTCAATTAAACCCCCCCACCCCCATCTGATCTCTTGGTCACGGCGACCAAATTAAATTTTGATTCTAAACCTGGGACCAATGGAATCGCCTTAGCCTTAGCGACTGGCGGTGAAAAGCTGAAAATCATTACACGTACACTCGGGTTGAGAGGCACAATAATCTAACTGCAAAGAGTTAGAGAGGCCAGTTCTGATATTTTGCCTCATATCTAGACCCGTGCATGATAAACCTGAAAATCATTATGGTCCCGTTGAGAGGGATAATAATCTAACTGCAAAGAGTTACAGAGGCCAGTTCTGATATTTTTCCTCATATCTAGACCCGTGCATGATAAACCTGAAAATCATTATCATCGCTGAGACAGGAGTCATGGTATCCCCGCCCTGTCTCGTGTGTGGCAGCACATAAAATTGTCAGTCGTCCGTCTTGGGGCCCGTCCACAATATAGCCTATATATTGCTGCTGTTGAACCAACCCAACAACAACAACAACAACAACAACAACAACAACAACAACAACAACAACAACGTGTTGAGAGGCATATTAATCCAACTGCAAAGAGTGAAGTAGGCCAGTTCTGATATTTTGCCTTATATCTAGACCCGCGTATGATAAACCTGAAAATAAATATCATCCTGTTGAGAGGCATACTAATCTCACTACAAAGAGTTAAAGAGACCAGTTCTGATATTTTGCCTCATATCTAAACCCGCCCATGATAAACCTGAAAATCATTAGTATGCTCGTGTTGAGAGGAGTCCTGTTTATCTCACTGTAAAGAGTTTAAGAGAGAAGTTAAAATATTTGCCTCTTATCTAAAATCGCATGTGCCTGGTCTATAGGAAATGCTACATCAGCAGCCAGTGACGTGATACAGGTCAGCTCGCCCTTAATTTTTAGATCTGGGTTAAAATCATAGAATGCACAAACAAGACGTAGCTTACGTCTCGTCGTAACAATAATATTTTTTAAGAATAATAAGGCTTACGACGAGACGTAAGCTATGCAATGTTTGTGCATTCTACCACTTCTGTTTAATGATATTTATTGTGCAAAACCTATATGCAGGCTGGTAAAGGTCACAGTGCTGACTACATCAATATTGCAGACCAGTCTAAAATTAGATACGCTGGGTTCAATAAGAAAAAAACAGAAAAAAACAGAGGGAAGTCTAAAGGTTCGTAGTTCGTCCACAGCTTGGATCGGGATTTGGGGCCCATCCATAATATTGCCTATATATTGCTGCTGTTGGACGTTAAACCAACCCAACAACAACAACAACAGCAGCAACAACAACAACAACAACAACAACAACAACAACAACAAACAACAACAACGTGTTGAGAGGCATATTAATCTAACAGCAAAGAGTTCAAGAGGCCGGTTTTAACATTTTGCCTCTAGACCTGCGCATGATAAATCTGAAAATCATTATCATCGTGTTGAGAAGGATAATAATCTAACTGCAAAGAGTTAAATAGGTCAGTTTTGATACTTTGCGTCATATCTAAACCCGCCCATGATAAACCTGAAAATCATTAGTATGCTCGGGTTGAGAGGAGGCCTGTTTATCTCACTGTTTAATTAAGAGAGAAGTTAAAATATTTTGCCTCTTATCAAAGATCGCATGTGCCTGGTCTATAAGAAATGCTACCTCAGCAGCCAGTTGCGTGATACAGGTCAGGCCGCCCTTAATTTTTAGATCTGGGTTAGAATCATAGAATGCACAAACAAGACGTAGCTTACGCCTTGTCGGAACAATATATGGATGATAATGCTTACGACGAGACGTAAGCTATGCCATGTTTGTGCATTCTACCACTTCTGTTTAATAATGTTTATTGTGCAAGACCTATATACAGGCTGGCAAAGGTCACAGTGCTGGCTACATCAATATTGCATACCAGTCTAAAATTAGATACGCTGGGTTCAATAAGAAAAAAAAAGAAAAAAAAGAGGAAGTCTAAAGGTTCGTAGTTCGTCCACAGCTTGGATCGGGATAGTGTTATATTCAACTGAGGTTGCTTTGGCTAATTTTAATACAGACAAAACGTTAAGCATGTTGGAATTCTCATAGTTCTTTGTCGTGCCAAGTAAACGTATGCTGCTTACCGAAGCCGTTTCTAATATGTGTGGCGAAAATATTTTGGAGTAGGAGTTTCTCTAAAAGCTGCAGTGGTAGTAGTAGTAGTAGTAGTAGTAGTAGTAGTAGTAGTAGTAGTAGTAGTAGTAGTAGTAGTAGTAGTAGTAGTAGTAGTAGTAGTAGTAGTAGTAGTAGTAGTAGTAGTAGTAGTAGTAGTAGTAGTAGTAGTAGTAGTAGTAGTAGTAGTAGTAGTAGTAGTGTCGATGCTGTTATGAGTATCGATATTTGCAACAACTCATAATATAACTGTTTTATTCGATGCCTATACGGACCATTACATGGGCCTTTAAATGGAGAAATAAAGTTATATCTTATCTTATCTTATTCGCTGAGAATTAGCTTAGTCATTAAAATGACAGATAGAGAGAATGAAGTCGAAGAAAAAAACACATGATGGCGGAATAGAATGTAAACAAAGTTGGAGTAAAATATGATTTGCATAACTGGTCTTTATTTTCATTATATTTCAGCCATTTTTTTGGCATAAAAAACATTATATTTATTTCTAAGATGACCACTCCATCTCTTGAAACTACTTTTTTTCAGAATTTGTCACATGGTCTCTAAATGGTTTAAGGTCTTCTGGGTTCCCCTGCAGGGTCATTTACAGCGACGTATCCCAAGACTGACGTCTGACCATTTTAGGGCTGCCGCACACGAGACAGGGCGGGGATACCATTGCTCCTGACTCAGCCCATCATATTAACTGACACCAACCCAACCAGTTACAGGGACGAACATAGGACAAATAACTCTGTCAATCATGGGTTAGATCCGCGGACCTCCTGATCTGAAGACCAACGCTCTACCACTTGAGCCAGTTTTCCCCTAAATTTGTCCCAGCCGATTGCTTTTCTACTTCTGGCTTTGTCAAAACTGTTATTCAATGCTTTATGTTTCAGAGTTTATTAGATTCATTTCAGTTTTCATCAACTACTTCTTCAAGCTATTATCGGTTACTTTGCGCTGTACCACACAAATAATGGGTTATAATCTTCTGTTTTGCAGGTTTTTTTCAAGGTCTCATCGTCTGCTTTGTGGTGTTGTGCAGAAATCAGTGCTCGGGGGAACCTACTCTATGCTACAGCTGTGACAATGTGTTCCAGCCCGCGCTCTGCTTGAAAACAACCGTCTGCTCGGCTGATGAGGTTTGTGGGAACAAGTTTTCTGTATAATTAGAGTTACATTTTCCTAATATTGTGAAGGAACAAAAGTCTCTTTTTTATAATGCTTAATACTTCCTAGTTTGGATGCTGCTTTTTTAACATAAAAAAACAACAAACAAACACAAAAATCCAAAGTAACTTTATTATATATTAGATCTATATAATGTAAAAATTAAATTATACTTTGTTCTGTATTACAAAGTTTTGGTGATTTAAGATTTAAAACTTTTATATACAGAACGACTCGAACGAAAATATTTATATTATTTTTACTTAAAATGGCACTTAATACTTTACCACCTTATACGTTATTATCTCTATTGTATTGATTGTTGTTTGTTCGTGGCTGACAGCACTATACTTTATACCTCCCCAGGCGTGCTATGTAGAGCGAGGTTTGGACAATATCGGGGCAACCAAGTATTACTCAGGATGTCTGCCGCAACAGGTAACAAACACCCTACGCTTCCCAAAGTTCCATGCAGATGCACCGAAGTAGACAAGTATTTAGCACATAAGGTTCAAAGTGAACTACTCGTACATCTTTACACTAGATCTAATAGGCACACCTGGATATGTTTACATCGTTCCTGTGTTTGGATAAGTAAACTAAGAATGTGAAGCACCCACAGGCACTACACAGAAAAGGACGTTGTGAGTTGTTCAGTGTGTTAAGAAGAATTATCTGCACTTCAATACGCTAAAAATATTACAAATCTTTTTTTTTTTCTAAAGCCAGGCATATTTTTTTCACCCACCCTCTGGTGTACTTTTCGTGAGGGGACGTAACATTTCCATCTGAATTTTTTAGTATAATTACTAAATTAGGCAACCAAAAGGAATAGACCAGACTGGATGGTCAAACTCTGACAAAAATGTACATAGTACAAACATGATTGGTGTTTGCTGTCGTACAACGTGTCGACCATGTCTCCCCTGCGATTACCCAGTTAATGGACTGAACTGAACTGAACACGTTTATACCTCTCCATCATGTTCCAGGACTGCCCCACCGAACATGGCGACCACTTCCCAGTAGAACAGTGTCTGCGCTGCTGCCTCGGCCACCTGTGTAACATCAGGGGCTGCGGCTCGCTTGGTCAGTTGCTTCTCTGTGTGTAAAATCATAATTTATAGTTTTTTGTGTGGAGTTATTGTGTCTTTCAGTCTATGTTAATCTTTTTTTATGAAGTCCCTTTTCTGTCCCACTCTAATTAACTTTTACAATAATACTGTAAAGGACCAACTGGATAAGTCCTCCTGCTCTACCCCTCACCACCATCTTCACCACCCAACATAATGCACAGATCTTCTTAATCGCCCCTCCACACTTCTAGCCCTCCAGTCCGAAGACCAACTTGCATGTTCAATCTGCTGGGTATTCGAACTCTAATTGCCATGGTCACTGGGGGTGAAGAGTGAATGGATGTGGGATTTTGAGATGCGGCCATGTTTGTTGCCCCAACTTTTTATCCTTTTACCACAAATATTGATATTGCATAACCTGTTCTTAACACCATACCCCCTCGGCCCTAACCCCCCAGCCTTGTTGACTGAGGAGCAACTTGCCTGCTCCTCCTGCTCAGGACTGTCTGATCCCAGGGACTGTCGGGACACGGCCATCTGCTCAGTGGGCCAGGTAACCAAACTGGACATCTCGTTAGTCATCGTAACGCTAGGGCCAGGTAACCAAACTGGACATCTTGTTAGTCATCGTAACGTTAGGGCCAGGTAACCAAACTGGACATCTTGTTAGTCATCGTAACGTAGGGCCAGGTAACCAAACTGGACATCTTGTTAGTCATCGTAACGTTAGGGCCAGGTAACCAAACTGGACATCTTGTTAGTCATCGTAACGTTAGGGCCAGGTAACCAAACTGGACATCTTGTTAGTCATCGTAACGTTAGGGCGAGGGAATCAAACTGGACATCTTGTTAGTCATCGTAACGTTAGGGCCAGGTAACCAAACTGGACATCTTGTTAGTCATCGTAACGTTAGGGCCAGGTAACCAAACTGGACATCTTGTTAGTCATCGTAACGTTAGGGCCAGGTAACCAAACTGGACATCTTGTTAGTCATCGTAACGTTAGGGCCAGGTAACCAAACTGGACATCTTGTTAGTCATCGTAACGTTAGGGCCAGGTAACCAAACTGGACATCTTGTTAGTCATCGTAACGGTAGGGCCAGGTAACCAAACTGGACATCTTGTTAGTCATCGTAACGTTAGGGCCAGGTAACCAAACTGGACATCTTGTTAGTCATCGTAACGTTAGGGCCAGGAAAAAAAAATTAAATGCCTAGCCTTGCCCGTCCCCCCAGCGTAGAAGGGAAGGTTTGTCTTGTCTGTCTCAGCCTATCCCCCCTTTCCACTTTAGAACCCCAAAATTAGGGAACCCCATACATTAGAGGACTAGCCTCATAGTAATAGAATGAGCAAGCATAGGATCTATCATGTCTTGCCTTCCTCTTGATCTTTTGTCTTCTGTCAACGCCGCCTGTCGCCGTATAGGACCCCCCAGGGGAACCTAGGAGACGTTAAACCCGGAGAGAGGGAGAGAATTCTCTCCCTCCCTCTATAGAGAACACCACCTGTTCAGTAGGCCAAGTCATAAACCCATCTCTGGTTGATATAGTTGATATTGTTTCTGAGACCTGGTGGAGTGGGGGGAGAGGGGGAAGGGTGCATCGAATAAGCCGGGTATAGAACCGTCCTTATCTAAAATAGTTATAGTCTGATAAAAAGTATGGATACATATTTTGAATCTTATGACAATTGGAATGATTGAGAGGAACACTGCAAAAGGAAAAGACAATGGGCGGACTAAAGAGGGTTTAATTACAGCGGGTAAAGTGACAAAGGCATTGAAAGCAGCGCAAGATCGGAAAGTGTGGATACATATTTTGAGTCTTATTACAATTGGAATGATTGAGAGGAACACTAAAGAGGACTAAAGAGGGTTTAATTACTGCGGGTAAAGTGACAAAGGCATTGAAAGCAGCGCAAGATCGTAAAGTGTGGATGGGCATGATCATGAACGCTACAAAGCACGGCACTTGATGAATCGATGAATTTTGTTTGTGGTGTTTTTTCGTATTATTATATCTATTATTCTTAACGGGTTTGCTTTTTCATAATTATATTTGTTAGACGGCCAGGGAAAATAAGCTCCCCATTAAACTTATGAACGAGTGCCCTCTAAACCTAGAAAAATACTTCGCATTGATTTTTTTTCTCGCCTGAAGAAAGATGATTCTCTGTGGTTCTCGAAATGATAGAGTATTATTGTTTTAACCAGGTTAAGCGTGTTTAATGCTTTTTAACACGGTTTAAAAATAATTCAAAAAGTCGACATTTTGACTTGTACCTGATGCACCCAGAGTGTGTAACATCTATAAATAAAAACCGACTGCTGTATTTAGTCATACGAATATGAGATTTTTTGGTACATTTTTACTTTATTGTAGGATAATTATAGTTCTACGCATTTACGTCTTTTTTCTCTGTCTGTTTGTCTCTACCTCCTTCTCACTCTCTTTCTCTCTCTCTCTCTCTCCCTCTCTCTGTCTCTCTCTCTGTCTCTCTCTCACTTTCTCTCTCTCTCTTTCTCTCTCTTTCTGTCTCTCTCTCTCTCTCTCTCTCTCTCTCTCTTTCTTTTTCTCTCTCTTTCTCTCTCTCCCTCTCTGGCTTTTTCTCTAGGTGTGTGGCACAAAGGCCAAATCTTCCGGCGCTGGGCTTGTATATGACGTGGGATGTTTCGACCAACCGGTCTTCCGGCGCTGGGCTTGTATATGACGTGGGATGTTTCGACCAACCGGTGAGTAAATGACTCCAATCTTTTGTATTTTGTCCCTCGCTATGTGCGTGGACTGCTTGGATTCATTGTGGACATAAACTTTTACATTACTGTACATTGAGATCTCCATGATAGCTGACAAGAAACAAGAGAATACGTGTCATACCATTGATAACATTAGCCACCTTATGTTTTTTAATTGCCTGAATGCATAGTTATTATGCAGTACAACGTACAGCCGACAACAGTCAAGGGGACACAACTAAGACTTATGCTTATTACTTTACACAAGTAAGAAAGATCGAATATATATATATATGTATGTCCATCCATCCATCTATCTATCTATCTATCTATCTATCTATCTATCTATCTATCTATCTATCTATCTATCTATCTATCTATCTTTAAATATTTTCCTGGTTTGCTCATTTCCGCAATATTTGTGCTTTAAGTAACTTTTTAGGGTAAGAAATAAAAGACTCGTAAAAAGGAATAAATGAATAATACATTTTTATACACCCCTCGGTACTTCAAGAATCATACTTTGAGAATAGGTTGGAGACTTGATAGACAGATACAGATTTTTTAAATGAGTTTGATTTTAACCCACCCCTTGCCTTCCACAGATGTGCGCTGATCCCAATTCCAAGTGCTGTAACTCGAACGGCTGTAACTATGACCAAAACCTGGCCATCCCCCGTGAGTATAACGAGATTCGGTATGATGTGAGGCCGTTACTAAGTGCCTGAAGTACAACTTCACAGATGCTATTAAGACATCGCTTTTCTTTTCTTAATTAAGAGCAGTTGTGATCTACCCGCGACGTGGCTGTAACGATCCCTAGTCTTCATGATGTCAGGAAGTCTGATGCTATTGCAAAAGATTGCATCTCGATTCCACAGTAAATTACCGGTGGTTGAACTGCACTATACTTATCATAGTAAACAACACCTCGCTTTTTTGTCACCTTCTCATTCATATAGAATAATAGATACCCTCTCGCCCATAATTCGTCACCTCAGCTTTACTGTGCTCTACACCATTTCTCAAATACTCAAGATCTAGAGTATTGTCAATTACTTTGTGATAGAAGAAGTCAATGACTGTCTTTTTTATCATCTATTACTTCTTTTCTTCCAAACAAAACTCTTCCATTTTGTAAAGCAGGGAACATCTATGTTTGTGTTTTTGTTCTAATTCATAATTATAAATATCTTTTTGGACAGAATGGGCTATTGAGTCCTCATAGAGCCCTATACCTACCTTCACCCATCTTCAAATACCTACCTTCACCCATCTTCAAATACCTACCTTCACCCATCTTCAAATACCTACCTTCACCCATCTTCAAATATCTACCTTCACCATCTCCAAATTTCTTCCCAGCAGAGATTCCTCCATCTTCTACAACCGTGATGCCCATTAGTACCAGTGCTAAAGCAGTTCTAACCACTGTGGCTGCAGGGATGATGACTTCGACAGGCAAGACACAGACAACTAGGACAACTATTGCGCCAGGGAAACCTACAACCATGTCATCTGGGGGTAGTACAACGCCTAGAAAAGTCACAACTGGAAAAATTACAACTTTGCCTGGAAGTACAACGCCTACAAAAACTACAATAAACACCACACCTTTAGTAAGTACAATACCTGCCAAAATCACAACCCCTGGAAGATTCACAACTGGAAAGCTAACAACTGCACCAGGAAGACTAACAACAACAACAACCATTCCTGGAATAATCACAACAATTGAAAAAATCACAACAATTAGAGATACAACAAAGTTGGATACAACGCCACAAGCTACACCAAAGTTAGATACAACGCCACAAGCTACAACAAAGTTGGCTACAACAGCACAAGCTACACAAAAGTTAGATACAACGCCACAAGCTACAACAAAGTTGGCTACAACAGCACAAGCTACACAAAAGTTAGATACAACGCCACAAGCTACAACAAAGTTGGCTACAACAGCACAAGCTACACAAAAGTTAGATACAACGCCACAAGCTACAACAAAGTTGGCTACAACAGCACAAGCTACACAAAAGTTAGATACAACGCCACAAGCTACAACAAAGTTGGCTACAACAGCACAAGCTACACAAAAGTTAGATACAACGCCACAAGCTACAACAAAGTTGGCTACAACAGCACAAGCTACACAAAAGTTAGATACAACGCCACAAGCTACAACAAAGTTGGCTACAACAGCACAAGCTACACAAAAGTTAGATACAACGCCACAAGCTACAACAAAGTTGGCTACAACAGCACAAGCTACACAAAAGTTAGATACAACGCCACAAGCTACAACAAAGTTGGCTACAACAGCACAAGCTACACAAAAGTTAGATACAACGCCACAAGCTACAACAAAGTTGGCTACAACAGCACAAGCTACACAAAAGTTAGATACAACGCCACAAGCTACAACAAAGTTGGCTACAACAGCACAAGCTACACAAAAGTTAGATACAACGCCACAAGCTACAACAAAGTTGGCTACAACAGCACAAGCTACACAAAAGTTAGATACAACGCCACAAGCTACAACAAAGTTGGCTACAACAGCACAAGCTACACAAAAGTTAGATACAACGCCACAAGCTACAACAAAGTTGGCTACAACAGCACAAGCTACACAAAAGTTAGATACAACGCCACAAGCTACAACAAAGTTGGCTACAATAGCGCAAGCTACAGCAAAGTTGGATACAACGCCACAAGCTACAGCAAAATTAGATACAACGCCACAAGCTACAACAAAGTTGGCTACAATAGCGCAAGCTACAACAACGTTAGATACAACGCCACAAGCTACAACAAAGTTAGCTTCAACAGCGCAAGCTACACAAAAGTTAGATACAACGCCACAAGCTACAACAAAGTTAGATACAATAGCGCAAGCTACAGCAAAATTAGATACAACGCCACAAGCTACAGCAAAGTTGGCTACAACAGCGCAAGGTACACAAAAGTTAGATACAACGCCACAAGCTACAACAAAGTTGGCTACAACAGCGCAAGCTACAACAAAGTTGGCTACAACAGCGCAAGCTACAGCAAAGTTGGCTACAACAGCGCAAGCTACACAAAAGTTTGATACAACGCCACAAGCGACAGCAAAATTAAATACAACACCGATGGCCACTACAGCACAAGCTGCAACAAAGTCAGATACAACACCACAAGCTACAACAAAGTTGGATTCAACAGCACAAGCTACAGCAAGCTTCAGCAAAGCGCCACAGGGTATAACAACGCTTGGACTTGTCTCCACATCATCACGGTCTCCCACGGCTTTTGGCGGTGTGTCTACACCAGGGTCAACTCAAGACGCACAGACGACAGCCCCAACACAAGATCTAAAGGCGACAACCTTGGCCCAAAACATGAAAACAACAGCCTTAAGTCAAACCACTCCACAGTCTATAGGTAACTATCAAGGCCTCTGTAGATGAAGCCCAAATCACCAATTAAATGACGTGGACACAAATTCCTTGTATATGCATTAGAGTGACCTATTTCTTTTGAGCTTTCAGAAAAGTTAGGACAAAGTTTATGTCTAATCAGCCCACACAGAAACAAAACAGACTGTTCTAACCATGCCTAAACATTTAATAATATAGCTCAGTTTGGTTTTTGTTGTACATGTTTATCTCTTTTCGATGACTTGGTCTGTAATTCTGGAAAGCCTCAGTAGACGATAAAATCAAATTAGGAACCGCCATGAAATCTACCGTATTAGGAAAGTGATTTCATAATGGCATTGAAAAACAAAAGGCCCGCTTGAGATTTTAGTTTAATCCTCAAGCATTTGTGCCTACAGGGGAGTAAGTAATGCCGAATCTGTGCAACAATTCTTGTTAGATTACCACGCAAAAAGAAAACAAATACTTTCTACAAATTAACACCTTGACGTTTCTAGTTATTGAACATTGGTAGTCCCCGTTTCGATACCTAGAATTGGTCAAAGATGTGTTAAGTCTGATTTTGTCTGTTGTTATTGGTTGGGTCAGTGTCAGTATAATGTAACCGCCTGAAACAGAAATCGTGGTATACCTACCTACACACCGTCTCTGTGTGGCAACACGCAAAATTGTCAGCTGTTAGTACACAAAAAACCTTGTTGTTGGCGATTGAAATTGGGAAACGAACCGAGCTATGAAAATAGCGTTGAAATGTTAGTAGAAGTTATGTAACTGTTTTTGGAAGACAAGTTCTCTGCTGTAAGGTTTAGTTAGTGTAGGAAGCAATAGGACCCCAAGAAAAACGATAATGCCAATACAAAAATCAATGATACTTTTTACTAACACCATGACGTTCCTGGTTGTTGACTAGGACATATATCATCCAACATGGTGAAAAACTTTTTTTCTATTTAGTCGGAATCCTTTTTTTATCTATAAATAACAAAATACAGTAGCATTAGCAGTCTTCGTATTATTATTGTAAGGAAAGGGTTTAAATTTGACATAAATAATGTTTGCACGCTGTGTCAAGTTAAGAAAAAATAGGTAAATGGCTTCAGCGTTAAAGTTTTTAAAATCTAAACTTCTCCATGGTAGGGCTCAGCCTAAAGGATTGTTTTTATTTAAAAAGGTCTTATATAATCCTCCAAGTTATTAAAAAAGTTAAAATTATTCCTTTAACAATATGTTAAAGGCTTCTTTTCAGATTGGGGGGCGCGGTGGTCCAGGGGTAGAACATCAGCTTCCGACGCAAAAGGTCCCGAGTTCGAATCCTGGCTGTTGCGTTCCCTACTGGTTGGGTCGTTGTCAGTATAATGTGACCGGCTGAGACATGAGTCATGGTATCCCCGCCCTGTCTCGTGTGTGGCAGCACATAAAATTGTCAGACGTCAGTCTTGGAGTCCGTCCACAATATAGCACTATATAGTGCTGCTGTTGGACGTTAAACCAACACAACAACAACAACAACAAC
>RQTK01000164.1:28293-57126 GCA_003991915.1 Elysia chlorotica | reverse complement strand
GTAGTAGTAGTAGTAGTAGTAGTAGTAGTAGTAGTAGTAGTAGTAGTAGTAGTAGTAGTAGTAGTAGTAGTAGTAGTAGTAGTAGTAGTAGTAGTAGTAGTAGTAGTAGTAGTAGTAGTAGTAGTAGTAGTAGTAGTAGTAGTAGTAGTACAACTACCACAATCAAATACTTCTTTCTGCCCCCCACAGAACGGGCATGGAGTAGAACGTGTGAACGGGACCATTCTGTTGGTCACGGACGCTAAGGCGGAGGATGCGGGGGACTATGTGTGTGAGGCGACCAACCCTCTGGGCACAGCAACCAGAACAGTGCATGTTTCCGTAGACTGTAAGGGGTTCAATACTTGTTAACCTTTAATGATTGGATTACTGTATTTTAACGTACAACACCAGCTGCAGGACCCTACCATGTACGGGTTTCAAGACGAACGTCTAACAGTCTTACGTACTGCGGCCTGTTTATTTTGCTTTTTAAAGGTGAACGCCAGCTCAAAAACATATATTGGACGAGTCCTAAAATTTACGTATGACATTTTACACTACTGCCATATGAAATCAAACAAAACAGTCGGTTCCGAATCGATCAATACATTTAATCGATCGTAGTTTCTAACCGTGTATCTCCCGAATAAAAGCTCAAGGATTTACCACCATAGAATAATGATCTTCTTCATGGGTAATGTGTGTGTATATTTTTTGTTTGATTTGATATTTGTTTTTGTTTTTTATCATTCTTGCGAATGTAATTGCCAACTGGATTGTGAACTCTTTTAAAGTTTTCGCTAGCTTTTTGTTGTCCACTTTCACGACATAGCAAATATAAACGTAAGGCAATCAGAGTGAAGCAGGGATATTTTGCTGGTGTACTTTATTAAATGGAGCTCTCTAAAAAGAACTAATTTAAGTGGAACTATTTATTTTTAATTAAAAGCAGTTGTCTGTGTTTCTAAAGAGGATAGAGTTTTTATTCCGCCAATCTTTTTATTTGCATTGGACTTTCATTCAACAAAAAACAAAACAAAACAAAAAATTAAAAATGTAAATCCCGACTAGATGGCGGACTGGCTCGAATGGTAGAGCGTTGGTCTTCCAATCGGAAGGTTTCAGGTTTGAAACCTACGATCAGTCCAAACATTATTGTTAGATTTCGTTCCTTACTGGTTGGATCGGTATCTGTAAAAATTTTTAATGTGATCAGCTTAGACAGCAGTCATAGCAGACCCGCTTCATCTCTATGTGTCAACAGGTACAATTGTCACACATTAGTCTTGGCACCCGTCCACAATTATAAAGTATATAGTTCTGACATTACACTCTAACCAAATCACCTCCAAAAAAAGCCCCGCGTTGCCTAACCACTTAACATCAGCACACATGTGAGAGAAAAAAGAAATAAAATAAGTTTTACAGGAACGTGTATTGCAAGTGTACATAGTAAGACACACATAATAATTGTTTAGAGGAAGATACCTCTTTACTCATCTACAAACTCCATACACAAACACAAGCATACACAAACTCAAACAAGCATAAGTCCGCTAAGTATGGCGACTTGAAGCAATCTGGTGAAGGCTGATACAAAACAGCTTTTGTATCAGGCTACTCTGGTCGTTGTGTATATTAATCTGTTACTTCTTTGTGATGTTTCAAATTCACTATGAATAGGGTCGTTTATGTCTGATGTAAAACGTATTGTACCTTGCTGGTTCCCCCTTTGTCTAAGCATGTTCTGCGTGTGATGGTCGAGTGCATTGAGCTCTTTTATACTTTTCACAAACCTATTGTGGTGTACTTCCGCTGAGACAGGAGTCATGGTATCCCCACCCTGTCTCGTGTGTGGCAGCACATAAAATTGTCAGACGTCCGTCTTGGGGCCCGTCCACGAGATAGCCTATAAGTTGCTGATGTTGGACGTTAAAACCCAACCAACCAAACCAAACCAAACCGCTTCCTACCAAACCTGTGACCATCTCCGCAGTGACTGGCTCGGTGCGGAGCTCCATCCAAGGCGATCCATGGGTCAACCCGCTCTCCAGACAGATGCTCTTCATCGCCAGGTGTGACGCGGAGGGACAGCCCGAGCCCGAAGTCACGTGGTACGCTGACATATTTAATTTGTGGTTCTGAGCCGAAGATCGCTCAATGCTGTATTTGTCTCCCTTTGTCCTCTACTGGTTGTGTCGGTGTCAGTATAAAATGAGCAGCTCAGATAGGAATCATGGTTGGTATCACAACACTGTGTCTGTGTGGAAAGCACGTAAAATTGCCAGGCTTTAGTTTTGGGACTTATCCATAATATAGACAATATTAGTGCTAACGTTGGGCGTTTAGAAACAGCAACAACAACAGCAACAGGTGTCATATTTCCTCACTGTGTCTCTGTACAGTACTAAGTAATTTTTAGATATTCTTGAGACCCGTCCGCATTACAGCCTATGCATTGCCAAAGTTGGACGTTAAGCGACAAACTCCAAATCAAGCTCAAACCTATCAAATTTTGCTATCAATATTTGTGGAGCGTGGCTTTTAAAGAGAGAAGAACTTGAATCGTCATTACAACTCGCCTTGAGCCTTTTATTCGCATTATCATCTTAAAATGAACTGAAAATTACAGCTATCTTAGACAGTAGAAAGCGAAACTCTTCCAATCCAAGTTTAACGTCTCTTAGTAGTTGTCACCGGCTGAGACAGGAGTCATGGTATCCCCGCCCTGTATCGTGTGGGACAGCACATAAAATTGCCAGACTTCAGTCTTGGGGCCCGTCCACAATATAGCCTATAGTGCTGACGTTGGGCGTTAAAATCAACTCAAATTCAAACTCAACTCTTAGTGGTCAATAGCGACTTTGCAATAACGGGGTAACAAGTGAAACGAGGACGACAGGTAAAGGGATCTGCACCGGTGTTGAATCGCTTCTCTACCTGAACCTATCGCAGCCAATGAACAGTGATAAAATCTCACGCCTTAAAGCCTTGATTATGTCATCTGTTCTAAACTTGTAAATCGCAAAGTCTAAAGAAAATCCTATGCTGAGACTTGACACAGGGTTGGATCCCTTCATGTTTTTCAAATGTGTGTATACAATTCAAATTGAAAACTAATAATATTTCTCTCATAACGTGTTTTCAAAATTCGCAACTACGATATAAAGTATTGTTTTAAATGTGTGTATACTATTCAAAACTCCTAACATTTCTTTTAGAAGGTTTATTTAAAGTTCGTTAATACATGCAATATTACATTTTTTTTTTTAATGGGTGTTTTAAATTCAAAACTAATATTTATTTTAGAGCGTTAGTATTTAAATCGTAACTACTAGTACTGGTACATCTTTTAATTATGTGTATACAAATTATAAAGCCATAGACTACCCATCATCTACCACAGGTACAAACAAGACGACTCCAGCAGTAACGCTGTCCGGTTCTACAGTCAGAAAGGAGTGTTGGTGTTTCCTGAGCTGGAGCCAAGCCTAGATTCAGGACTCTATGTCTGCAATGCCAGCAATGGTGTGGAGGAGGACTTGACTTATATGGCCGGTGGGTGTTTGGGGGTTGTGGTTCGGTCCACGATTTCTTGTAATCGCTGTTTAGAGAAATCTGTGGGGTTGGTTATATCCAGAACTAGAGTCAAGCCTAGACTCGGGACTCTATATCTGCTATGTCAGTAATGGGGTGGAGAAAGACCGGGCTTATATGGCCGGTGGATGTTTGGGGTTGAATATCGGGGGTTTGGGGGTGGAGGGGGTGTGGATGGGGGTCGGCATATTCAGAACGAGTGTCCAGCCTAGACTCTGGTTTCTATATTTGCAGTGCTAGCCATGGTGTGGAGGAAGACTTGACTTGTATGAATGGTGAGTTGTTGTTTTGTTTTGTTTGGGGGGGTGGAGTGTTTTGAGAACTATAGCCCAAAACAGATAGATAGATAGATAGATAGATAGATAGATAGATAGATAGATAGATAGATAGATAGATAGATAGATAGATAGATAGATAGATGAGTTGATAACAAAATAAATGATACTTAGGAAGAATGTATAGATAAATAGATAAATATAGCTTGATACAAAGATAGATAGGTGAATGGATGGATATATTACTATATAGATAAACAGAAGACAAATATGTAGACCAATTCTATAGAGAAATTTTTGGATGAATACTATAGATAGTCAGATAAATAGGTAGGTAGTTCCGTTTACAATGCTCACGCGCAGCGTTCAATTTTACCCTAAAGTATGAGAAAACTCCCATAGAACACTTAATTAATAATCATGTTATGTTTTTTTTTTAATGACTAAAAGAAACCAAAGGCAATGATTAACATGTTTCCTGTTTATGCCTTTTTTGTCTCAATGTTTTCCCAGTTTACCAAAACACAGACGTCGAGTGCGGGGATGTATTTGACAAGTTTAGAGCTTCAGTGGTGTACAGGTGAGTTTGTTCATACATTTCAATTTTTTTTTCTGAGAGAAAATTTGACATTTCTTGCAAGACCGGAGGTTGGGTTCTAGTAAAAAACAGGATCGCGGTGGCCTTAGGGTAGAACATCGGCTTCCGACGCAAAAGGTCCGTGGTTCGAGCCCTGACGATAGGGTCGGTGTCAGTTTAATCTGAAACAGGAGTCATGGTATCTCAGCCCTGTCTCGTGTGTGGCAGAACATAAACTTATCAAACGTCAGTCTTAGGGCCGTCCCCAATATAGCCTTTATGGTGCTGATGTTGGACGTTAAACCACCTCAGCATCAACTTGTAAAGTATAGGCCGTAATTCGTTCAGATTGATACGTGGATATAACTTTTTGTTCAGCCCACTCAGCCTACACTGCAACAATGAGAAATGATTTAACTGTTTAAACTTTTTTAATGGTATACTTCACTTTGACACTAAAGGCAAATTTTTGTGTATTTGGGTGACTTTGCCTGCTATTTTGGGAAGCCTCGGGCAGAATGATACGCAGATTGATATGTTTTGTTTAGCATATACAGCCTACTACGCAAAAGTTTAACTCTTAATACCAATGTTAGTCAACTTCGATGACTTGGACTGTATGTTTAGAAGCAAGCCTTGCTTTCTATGCTATTTTTTTGTTTTGTTTTGTTTTATTTCGGATGCCCACGAATGCTTTCTAAAATAACAGCCAGGGGCATTAAAAACTAATAATTATTTGCATTTAGGTTATATGATTGAGCTATATAATTAAGATATATGGTACATTTAGCGCAGTTTATACTTTAAGTCTAGTAGGCTTGTAGGCCGAACTAAAGAATACTCACAGAGTATCAATCTGTGCTAACTTTGACACTACTTTAAAATAAATAGATCACTTGTTCCCCTTGTTTATGCATTTTATAAAAGTGAAATCAGTTAAGCCATTGAAACAATAAGACCCTTCGTAGCTCTATCTTCATACAGTGAACGTGTTTTTGATAGCGGTTTTAGCTCGTAAATTGTTTGTATAAGTGTAAATATGTTGATCCAAGTTTCCGTTTATACTTTGTGAACAAATCGTTACCCCAGTTTATTGTGCCACATCTCATTCTGAAACTGTCTAAATCTTTACTTGTTTAAAAATGGGATAAAACGTTACGCGATGTTACACGGTGTGTAACGAAATTGGAGAGTCATTAGATAACAAAGACGGATTATTTTTATTATAATTATACGACTGTGTCTGATTTAACTTTTAAGCAATGGTTTGACTTTAACTCCAGGGCCACCTGTCCAGTAGAGTGTCTATTGACAAGTCCATCGCCGAGTCCGGCTCCGGTTACTGATGTAAGTTAAATGATGATGATGATGATGATGATGATGATGATGATGATGATGATGATGATGATGATGATGATGATGATGATGATGATGATGATGATGATTTGTTTAAGCAAAAATATTTTCACTTTAGTCAATTCGGTAACTTTGTTATTCTGGGAAGCATCGAGATAGAAGTATGTCACTTGCACAAAAACTATCGCCAAATAGCTCGTAAATTGTTTGTATAAGTGTAAATATGTTGATCCAAGTTTCCGTTTATACTTTGTGAACAAATCGTTACCCCAGTTTATTGTGCCACATCTCATTCTGAAACTGGCTAAATCTTTACTTGTTTAAAAATGGGATAAAACGTTACGCAATGTCACACGGTGTGTATCGAAATTGGAGAGTCATTAGATAACAAAGAGGGATTATTTTTATTATAATTATACGACTGTGTCTGATTTAAGTTTTAAGCAATGGTTTGACTTTAACTCCAGGGCCACCTGTCCAGTAGAGTGTCTATTGACAAGTCCATCGCCGAGTCCGGCTCCGGTTACTGATGTAAGTTAACATGAGCAACGATAACAGACATGATAGTTATGATGATGAGGAGGAGGATGCTAGCGGTGTTGATGATGATGATGATGATGATGATGATGATGATGATGATGATCTTAATTATACGGAGGAACTAATGGCATAAACCTCTTTCAAAACCTTTCGGTCTGAAAAACGAGAAAGCTTTTAGTCTATGAGAAATGTGATGAACACTGATCGCATACCCTATGTAGGCCTGCGTTAAGACAGTTCCATGTTGTTCCCTCCACAGGCCAGTCTTGTGTGCTCATCCCTGGCCGCTGATCCGGTCACTGGTCGGATCGCGTGGATAACCAGGTACTGTACTGTGGTTGTTTATATGTGAGGGAGGGGAGGGGGGTGAAGTAAGGGTTAATCTTGGGGAGTGCGATGTTCCGAAGGTAGATCTTACGAATTTTTGTTTTCGAAAAGTGGTCGGGTTCGGTCTCCTACATATATGACTGTGTGTGTGTATGTGTGTGTGTTTTGTTGTTGTTGGGAGAGAGAGAGAGAAAGAGAGAGAGAGAGAGAGAGAGAGAGAGAGAGGGAGACAGAGAGAGAGATACATGAAGAGGGAGAAACTGAGAAAATGAGAGAAGGGTAGAAAGAGAGAAAGAGAAAGATGATGATGGTGGTGGTATGACCATTTTGGCAATAACTTCTTACCCCTGCACGAAAATTATCAGACGGTAGTCCTGAGATCTCACAATTTAGCTTATACAGTATCCACATTAAACGCTCTTCAACAAACAAACAAAGAAAGCCAATATTTAGGTCCTCCAAGCTGAAAAAAGATCGATCGTTCCAGAAAAGACAACCTGTTCCTGTATATTTATAGGACAAGTGATTTCACAAACAGTAATTTGTTCTACTGTGTTGAAAGACTTGGGCAGTAGGTAGGCCGTAAGAATAAGAGAATAAGAAGGCTGAGGACAAGTCGTAAGCTACTGCAATTTTGTTCTTACGGCACTTAATGTTTTGTTCAACAAGCAGAGGTGCGTCAAAAAAGATTTAATATCCATTTTGTAGTGAATTTGTCCAATTGCACGCTTTTTAAATAGACTAGAATTGGGAATGAGATTAAACAACGTTCACGTTATTTTGTGGGCTTTTAGTTTTATGTTCCTAATCCTATTTCCAAGAAGAAAACAAGCTGCATAGTTTAGTATTACTTAGACCACTGTGGACAAAATTGATTAATGAGTTGGCTAAAACCTCAAGTAAAGCTCATGTCTTCTAACAAAGATACATAACTCTTAGGATATTCACATTTATAATAGAATCTTACACAGTCAAGAAAGCACTTACGAGAAGAGAAGAGTTTTAAGCAAACAAAACAGTATGAGGCTCAATATCAAGTTTATTGTCTTTTTTTTCTTATTGCTTAACTTGTCAAAACATTTAGCATTATTTGGACGGCTTCATTATAGACGTTTAACAGTGTCCTTTTGTTTTAAAAACAAAACACAAACTCACATTCATTCATATATGATTGTTTTGCATATGCACAACTATTGATATTAATAATGACCTAGGCAGACAGTTAAAATCACGCTAATTCATTGTCCTGTTGCAACTGCAGCCCACGTAAAAATTTCTTAGGGAATAGCAAAAGTACGTATAATACATTACAAACTCAGAAACGTTTTTGTATCTTTGTATTTTGATTTTTCAAAGACCTTAAGGTACAAAAAAAGTGTTCACCAAAAATGTCAAGACACACAAACTAAGCGTAAACAATTGAAACAAAAACGTTTTTGAATCTTTATTTTCAACACTTAGTGTATTTTGGAAAAAAAATTAGACATAATAGTATAATCACATTATTTTATTTTGCTTTGTAGCAAACATTGAAAAGATATCACATTTTGGCATTTTATGAGAAAAAAAAGCTTTAAAAGGCACATTTTTCACAATTTTATAAATAATCAGCCTTATCAAGAGATTGCATAATAAAGAGAAGCAGAAGATTACTGATCAGCAGAAAAACAACAATCTGAATATTTATATCACAATAGACATTGTTTAGTCTGTCAGAATGAATGTTTCAACGCCTGCAGAACCAAGCCTTGATAGATTTAGGGAAGTAATGAAACACAGTAATACAAATTTGGAAGTGATTGTTCTCTATCCTATGGTTTAACACCTCCTAGATTTCCACAAGTATGTTTTCAAATTCGTATTAGGAAATGTGCATGTTAAAAATTCAAAATATAAACAATTTTCAATTTAAAAAAAGCAATTTTATAGAGAATATTTTTCATTATCACAGACAATAAAAAAGCAATAATGAAAGTTTGTAAACAACCAGGACCAATCCTAGAGAGACGCTCAACAGTTCTCTAGGCGCTTTCAGCAGTTTTTACAGAAAATAATAAAACAGTTTACATGATTTAGTAATTTACACCAAAAAAGTTTGTAGGATCATGATGACATACCAAAGAAAATATTTACATAAAACAAATTTTTTAGGTGGTAAATGTTTTTTCTAAATTACAAAATAGTAATGTATATTATTAAGAAAAAAAAGAAAAAAAATTACATAAAATTTGTTTTTAATTCAATACATAATTCTGGAAACTAGCAATTTTAGTTTGTACAAGAAATAATGAAGTACTGCCTCTGTGATAGAGAGAGATTGCTTCATGAAACATAATACAGTTTTTGTGGGTGTCTGTGTGTTTAGATCTTGTGCAGTCAACTTGTCGCGCAGATTTGGATAACCTTTGTAAAGAGCAGCAGGAGGGAATGACCATTGGTCACTCGACTTTCTGTATCAGTCAGGGGGATGGGAGATAGCAAAGAATGAGGAATAAAGCGAGACAGATGGGAGAGACTAAGAGAGGGAGAGAGAGAGAGAGATAGAGAGAGAGAGACAGAGAGAGAGAGAGAAAGGAAGATGAAAAGAGAAGAGAGAAGTTAAGAAAAAAAGATACATAGTCATAAAGAGTCAGACACATAGATTTAAAGACATCAGAGATAGAAAGTCCAATACAAATGTACAGACTTTTATAATCAATAAATCAAAAGAAGTTTCAAGTGATTGATACAGAATAGAAATAATAAAAAAAAACTGCTTGCTAGATATAGATGTAGATCTAGATCTAACACCACCACAACAAAAGCAACAACAGCAGCAATACTGAGGTAGCAGTAGTGTTGGGTGGTGGCGCAGTGGATAGCTCACTCGCTGAGCTGACAAAGCAAGGCTGCTCCCTTGGCTATCCAGTAGTCCTGCGACAGTTCTGATGGTAGCTGGACTCGCGACCACGTAGTTAGTGGAGTGACCAGTAGTGGACAGGACACCTGCACGCTCGGCGGTCTTGTACAGCGGGGCCGAGTACAGGGTCAGGGGGTCGGGCACGTAGTCCATGCGGGGCTGCATGTGCATCATGGGAAGGCTTGAGTTCATTTGGCCTGGAGGAAGGAAAGTCACAGAGAATGAAGAGTGGCTTTTACAAACAATATACTAATTGTAAAAACTTCAATAATTGCTATTACAGTACTTTGATATGGCGTAACCGAAGTCAGAGGATGTGGTTATGTTATTAAATTATAATTTTGTGGAAATTTCACTAATTTTTGTTGCAGTGTTTCTTTATAGGATCTAGGAGAATGATAATCAGGATAATGGTTTGATACAGTTTTATTATGCAAATACAACTTTTTTTCTTGCAACTCGTCATAACTGTTTTTAACAAGGACAAGGGAAAGGGAGAGGATCGTTTTTGCTTAAAACCACAAATGAAAACTACTTAGGACTTTGTTTTATCCCGATTAATTCCACCATAAATGCTCCATAAATCATCAAATCTTATTTTTATGGAAATTTCACTTTCACTTTCACACTCTTGACATAACAGTACCTTTACATGGAGAAGAGAAAACAAGAGGATCATTTTCCCTGGAATTGAAAACTGAAAAAAACCTAAGACTTCATTTCATCCCATTAATTCCAGTGGCGGGGACTCACCTTTGATGGAGTCGGTGCAAGTCATGTTGTCCCAGTCCCAGCGGAATCCATCCATGTACAGCCCGTGCACCAGCACACCGTCCTCTGGGGTCTCAATCTGGGGGAGAGAAGGTCAAGTTCAAGGTTACATACAGCATTAAATGGGGACAAGGTCAAGGTCAAAAGAGAAAAATTTGTCAGAGTCAATGCCGTACTTGCGCAAGTTTGGAAGTTGACACAAATGGATATTCAAAAGCAAACAAATTGAAGAAAAAGAAAACTTGATCTAGAGGTACAAGACTCACTATTAATTTCCATGTGCACAACAACTTGATCCTCCTTATAGTTTTAGTTCTATATGTATGATATTTGCATCGTGACATGGTGAGTTAAGTTGGTTTTTAAGTACAATTTCAGCACTATTATAAGCTAAACTCTGGACGGGCATCAAGACTGATGTTTGACAATTTTATGTGCTGCTACACAAGAGACAGGGTCGTGATACCATGACTCCTGTCTCAGGTGGTCACATTATAGTGACACTGACCCAACCAGTTACAGGGGGAAAAATCAGACAAATAAATCTGCAAATCTTAAGATTTAAATCACGGCCCTCTCGATCTAGAGACCAAGGTTCTACAACTTGAGCCTGTTAGCACCTTGTAACATGGTAGTCTAAAAGAAGGCAGAAAAGTAGAACCAATAAGATTTTGAGCTACATTGTACTAGCATTAGTCTTGCTAGTCTTCAATCTAAAACAAGACTAGAGCCCAGTCTGCTTGTGCCCTGGCCTAACCATCAGGACGCAGCAGGACGCCCAAGTTTCGAATTTCGAGCTTTGATTCTTTGAGATACCTAGTATAAGGAATCTAACACTAATCAAAATTACACATAGCTTAGGGATTCTACAGCTGCTGCCACTGCCGTTGTCTACTTCTAAAGTTTCATGACAGAAAAAAGTTATCACTAATCCGAAATAAAAGTAACCCATCACTAATTTGAGATAAAAGTTACCCATCACTAATATGAGATAAAAGTTACCCATCACTAATCCGAAATAAAAGTTACCCATCACTAATTTGAGATAAAAGTTACCCATCACTAATATGAGATAAAAGTTACCCATCACTAATTTGAAATAAAAGTTACCTATCACTAATTTGAGATATAAGTTACCCATCACTAATCCGAGATAAAAGTTACCCATCACTAATCTGAAATAAAGGTTACCCATCACTAATCTGAAATAAAGGTTACCCTTCACTAATCTGAAATAAAACTTACCCATCACTAATTTGAGATAATAAAATTACACATCACTAATCTGAGATAAAAGTTACCTATCACTAATCTGAGATAAAAGTTACCTATCACTAATCTGAAATAAAAGTTACCCATCACTAATCCGAGATAAAAGTTACCCATCACTAATCCGAAATAAAAGTTACCCATCACTAATCTAATATAAAAGTTACCCATCACTAATTTGAGATAAAAGTTACCCATCACTAATCTGAAATAAAAGTTACCCATCACTAATCCGAGATAAAAGTTACCCATCACTAATTTGAGATAAAAGTTACCCATCACTAATCCGAAATAAAAGTTACCCATCACTAATCTGAGATAAAAGTCACTAATCTGAAATAAAAGTTACCCATCACTAATCTAAAATAAAAGTCACCCACACACTAATCTGAAATAAAAGTTACCCATTACTAATCTGAGATAAAAGTTACCCATCACTAATCTGAGATAAAAATGACTAATCGCTTATGGGAGACAAAATTTTTTAATTAATTATACGAGATAAAATACTCATTAATCACCCAAGATAAAAATTACCCAGTGCTTATCTGAGATATAAATTTCATATCGCTTATTGGAGAGCAGATATTCTTATCCCTTATTCGAGATAAAAAATACTCAATAATTATCTATGATAATCATTCTCATCTCAGATTAAAATTACTGATCACTAATTCGAGGAAAAATTCCGAATCTGAGGCAATTTATCCTCACTTGAAGAGCTTCTAACTATCACCCCAGGCCTCTGACCTCCTTGTCCAGCGCGATCTCCTCGCCAAACTTGATGGATTCCATCTGGACGGTGACCTCCGCCTGGTCTCGGTACATATTCACCATGCGGAACTCAAAGCTCAGGTGGTCAATCGGGAGCTTGTACTTGCGGGCATAGTTCTGGAGGCTGCCCGTCAGGAAACCTAAACACACACAGACAGAGACAGAGACAGAGAGAGATGAAAGGTTGCGATGTCATCAGAACAGGAGAATCATTAGAATAGAAACTGTAGAGATTGACAGCCTGGTCATGAAATATTATATGAAGATAATATTAGACACATTATGATTAATGACTTAGTCATGAGTTTTGTAACATCTCAAGCTCTTGATTTAAATATAAACTTTATAATGTTATCTCGTGTAAAACAAGCTAAAGAGTTCCTACTACAGTTTGTATCTGCATTAAGTTTGAGAGCTCAAATCTCTTTTTGTGTCTACAAAGTTTAGGTACATGACGCCCATATTGATATAAAAAGAAAGGAATTTAATTCAAAGCAGTCACATCGTGTACATTTACTCAGTAAAACGATTTTGTTTGAAAGATTAAAAGCTGAAGTTTTCAAATCTTCAAAACTTTGTTTTTATTCTTTATCAGTTTAACATAATTTATATGAATTTTGGAAAAGTTCGATTTTACAAGCATTGCTCTAAAATCTACAAGTAATAGTCTTTTACTAAAATCAAGCTAAAGGGCTCCAACCCTAGTTTGTAACTACAAAGTTTTGGCGCAAGTCACCTACCTTGAGGGAAGAAGAACCCTGAGAGCCAGTAGGACTTTGGCAGGCCGTGCACTATCCAGTTGTTGATGAAGGCGCAGCGTAGGACCAGGTCCCTCACCCAGGATGCCAGCGGTTTCAGCGATGGGTAGGCCGCGTTGGCCCAGAGTCCAGGTACCTGGAGAAAAAGGTCAGGGGTGAAAGGTGGAAGGTTAAAGATCATCATCTCAATGTTAAGAGGTCTTCGTCTCTCTTTCTCCATCCCACTCTCTTTCTTTGTTTTCATTCACACATACCCTTTGTCTTGCCCTCTTTCTTCCTCAGCCTCTCTCAGCAAATATTTTTACTGGCTCATCTTGCTATTGCTCTTTCATTCTACTCTTTGACAGCTTTGTCTTCCATATTTCTCTTACCTCTTGGTCTATCTGTCTGTCTGCCTGCCTGCCTGCCTACCTGCCTGCCTGCCTGCCTGCCTGTCTGTCTCTCTCTCTGTCTCTTTCTCTCTGTCTCTCTCTTTGTCTCTCTCTCTCTCATTCTTTCTCTCTCTATCTATCTCTCTATCTCTCTATCTCATTTTTTCTTCCTCTGTCTCTTGATTGTCTGTCCATTGTCTGTCTTTGTCTCTGCATCGCTGTCTGTCTGTGTGTCTGTCTATTTCTCTCTCCCTCTCCGCCCCATGTTCTCACCTGGTTGTTAAGGAAAGCGTTGTAGACCATCTCTAGCTCCTCACTCATCACAACAAAACCTTTGATGGCCTTCTGGAGCTGGTCCAGTGAGTTCTGGAGATAGGGGGACACAATATTGGGGAAAATATCATAAATTAATATAAAAAAGTGCTGTTAAAGGAATGAACTAAGGAACATTGGAAAAAAGCAAGAGAGGTGCTGAGGAAGAGCAGGAACAGGACAAGTATACGAGGATGGGAGGGGGAAGATAAAAAGAAAGAGAAGACAGAGAGAGAGGGAGAGAGAGAGAGATGGATAAAGAGAAAGAGAGAGGGAGGGAGAGAACAAAGACAGACAGGCAGAAAGACAAAGGCTCACAGAGATACAACAAGGGTGAGACAGGAATATAGAGTTCTCAAAGAAAAATAGCAGCAAACAACGTTCATTGAGATTGAAAATGAAAAATTAAAGTGGAGCTCAAGAAGAGAGAAAAAAAAGAAAAATAATCCAATAGAAGAGATATAAACCAATAGAATAAAAAAAACCAGTAGAAGAAACATAAACCAATAAATGAAATATAAACCAATAGAAAAAATACAAACCAATAAAACAAAAATAAACCAACAGAAGAAAGTATAGCCACATAGTGTCAGAAAAGGTTGGTAAACTTCAATGAAGTGAAGCTTACCTTGATAACCTTAAGTAGTTTGTTGAATCTGTCAACCTCCTGTGTAAGCACAGTGGTCAGCGAGTTAATGCGTCCCTTCTCGTCCGGCTGTAATACAAGGACACAGAGGTGTACAATAATTATTAGAGTCATTTAATAATTCAAATCAATAGCTATTATCATTACCAGGAGACTAATCAAAAATTTTTATTTTTATCATCACCATTGATTACACCACCATCATCACACTCATCATCAATACCACTGCTATCACAATTGTTGCCATCATCATCGCTATCATAATCAATACCACCACAAGCCCGCCCCCACCATGATATTATCTTTATCATATCCATCTCCTCAACATTTACAATCAATTATTTCCCATGCCATCTGTTTTATATACGCATCAGCCTCATAAAAAGTACCCTCATGACCAACGTCCAATATTCCCAAGGCAACGTACTCCGAAACCATGATCCAAACAACCTTACAAAAAACACTTAAACATCATGAATATTGCCGGCTTATCGACATTCTTGCCCAACCTTACCTAAAGTACAACAACTATTTCAAAGATCTCTAATACCAGAGGCTCGATGATAGCTCAAACATCATAATTATAAAGCACCACCAGAACAACTATAACCACCGCTACTGTCATAAGCATAACAACCGACAACACAAAAACTACATGAGAGATATTGCATTAAGCAAAGCTGTCCAGCACAAAACCACCAATAATTATTATCACTACCATAACAACACTATTGAAAGCCACTTGCAACTGACACTATCACTATTCTCATCAAAGGTACAGCAATAATAAAAAACAACAACAACAACAATAGCAACAACAACAACAACAACAACAACAACAACAACAATAACAACAGCTACCTGAAACATCTCGGATGCTGCGAGCTCTATATCCAGCTTATCCATCAACTTCCCGATGATGTTTGCCGCCAGCTCATCTACGATCTCATCGTTGGACTTGCCAGCGCCCCCTGTGGCGAGGCGAGGCTGAACGTCCAAGATGGTGCCGATGAGGGCGTTGGTCTCGTTCATCTGGAAGGCAATGTTAGCGTTCTCGTGCATCCCGAAGATTTCCGGCTGGTCGATCTGAGGAAGCTCTTCTATGTACTGTCTGTACTCCGCTATGGTGTCGGCGAGTGGAGCGAAGTAGATACCTGGTGAGAAGTAGGTTAAAAAGAATGAGTAGGGAGAGAGAGGGGGAATATGGGAGGGAGGGATAAGGGACAGCGAGAGAAAGAGAGAGAGAGAGAGAGAGAGAGAGAGAGAGAGAGAAGGAGAGAGAAAGGAAAAGGGAGAGAAAGAGAAGGAGGCAGTTCTCCTATGTACTCTCTGTACTCCGCTATAGCGACAGCTAAGTAACAAACAAACAAACAAACAAACAAACCTGAAGGTGAGAACTTGTAGTCCTGCTCCAGGGTCTTGGGTTCGAAGAACGTCTTCAGAATGGTCCGCAAACAACGCTGATCCTGCGCGTCGGTTACTCGACCACCATAGGTGATCTGGAATGGCAGAATGAAAAGACATGATACAAAGGATTTGATGGCTGAGACCACGTCCAGTTTGCTTGTTTAACGCTTATATTCCGGTGCTCTAGATAGCATGTACATGAGTTGTTTTCTTCTTGTTAATTTTTAAGTTTAAACCTTTTTTTTCTGTATAAAAAATGACAGGTGAATAAAAGGAAGCTACTAAATCAAATACAAATATCTAAATCTTATGGCATTTTTTTGCCTACGGTTTTCAAGATATTAACAATACCAAAAATATGCGAACCATCATACGACTAGACGTCTACATTGCAGTTTATTCTGCAGCTCATATTATTATGTGAAGCAGAAAGGGTGAAAAAGGCACAAGTCTTTAGACTTTTTGAGTTATTTGTATTCTGTTATAAGGCATAAATTGCACTTTAAGGAGTTAACACTATTTTAAAGCATCTTTCTATCGTTTCTAAAACTAGAAATACTTTTTTATTTGTAAACAAAAAAGGAAAATGTAATGTAGATTTGTTTTTCTATGTCTAGAGGGCTCTGACTCTAAACTTGTATCAGCGACTTCAGCCTGATGCACTTTGGCTGCCTCACATAATTATGTGTCCATTGAGTTAATGCAAACCAATGATGTGCTCAAATCAGCGCTTATATAATTAGTGGTATGGTAACCCACCTCTCCTGTGATGTAGATGAGTGTGTCCCAGGGAATGAAGCCGTCAGCGCAGAACATCTGCATGTTGAGCAGGGCACACTCTCGGTCACTGTCGTTGAATTCATACTGCGTCACACAGAGGGGAGAGAAGGCATTATTAATTTTGTTCACAGATAAAAAATATGTTTATTCCAACATCTCTAATATTATCGCTCCAAAAATAACAGAGAACTTGTTCAATGTCATTTCATAATAATAGATCGTTCGACTTATTCCTTGGCCTCTATATGTGATTATTCTGAAAACATTATAGGTTGTAGAACCAATGATTAGCTTGTGACTTGAGAATGCCAATGCTAATGCCATCCCATACTCGTACAATACTTATGATATTGATAATATGGGCGTGATATTTAGACGCTCTCCAAGTGAGGATAGATTTCCTCGGATGAGTGTTCAGTAATGCAACCTGTTGTGAAAATGGTAGTAAATTGCGACATGACTGAAATTAACATGGTTCTATCGCTATGTATATAAATGTGGGAAGTATTCTCGTACAGTTATGTTGTATCAGGTGATAAAATAAAACCTTTAAAATTGCCCTAGCCAAGTGGCCATGCTGGCAACCTGCTTACCTTGATGTTCCATCCCAGAGGTCCAAACTTCTTCCGCTCCAGGATGATGGCGTGGAAGAAGCAGATGCCGAACAGGATGCGCCGCCAGTCCTGTCCCAGCACTGGGGACACAGATATGACATGGAACCGAGATATTTATTAGATATGTTAAGGGCGTCTTTGGTCTTTTCACATCACAAGATTTGAGGCCTATTCCTCGTGTGCACACTACTTTGGTGAATTTTCAAAAATGTGTAAAACGTTAAATTTTTTATTTTTATTATTTTGAAATGGAATGTGTGCAGATCAAATTTAATAGGTACTAGCACAAATGTGCACAACATGTGCGATGTGATGGAAAAAGGTTAAAGAGTCCAAATTACAGTTCAGGCTGCCTATGACAAGATAACATTCTCCATTGACATACTAAATTTAGAGATGAAGCCGTATGTTACTAGTATACTACCAGCCTAAATCTAAATTGTTTGCATCTTCAAAATCTTAGTTCTATTTCATTTTGAAAGTTTTAAGAGCTGATATGCTAGCCATTTTAAAAAGAACGAAGAGAACTGTGTGATTTTTTTACTTTTTTAACTTGTCTAGTCTGTTCTTTTTTTAAATTTTTTTTTATATTAAAATCTATATACACATATATATATATTTTTTATAAACATACTTCAGTATTGTAAATGTTTTAACAAAAACATTGTGATAAAATGTTTGCATAGTCGAATCTCCCAATCTCTGATATTGTCTATACTTCATATCAACCAACATGATTATTGAAAGCAGAATACCAACCCTTTCAAGGGATTTAAACTTCAACATCCCTGAGCCAGTGACAAACCACATGACCTACCATGCTCCTCAAAGAACCCCGCGCTGATCTCAGCAAACGCTCGCCTCATGTTGGCACGCAGACCTTTGGGCGGCTCGTTGGTGACCTTGACTGAGTTCTGAAGGACACTGACGGGGAAGTGCTTGGCGGGCATGGATGACAGGAACAGGCGGTAATCCTCGTGGATGTCATCCGGCTTCTCGGAGATATCCTTCACTAGGGTCTCCATGCTCAACATCCAGGAGGCGGCCAGGTGGCAGTTCTGGGAGGGAGAGGTCAGTACACGTATTGCATTAGCAGCACAAGTAGTTGATTAGTACTATATTCTCCCTTCACTATTTCAGGTGAAAAACTAAGGAATTGATGGGTTTTACAACATGTTTTATAGGTTTCATAAATGTGTTTTATAACATCCTTCACTGCAGTCCCCAGCGAGGTGGCAGTTCTAAGAAGGGAGGGAGGTGTGAGGAGAAACAGGAAGAGATCACTGTATGTATTGTATTAGCAGCAGAAGTTGTTGATTACTACTATATTCTCCCTTCACTGTTTTAGGTGAAAAACTAAGGAATTGATGGGTTTTACAACATGTTTTATAGGTTTCATAAATGTGTTTTATAACATCCTTCACTGCAGTCCCCAGCAAGGTGGCAGTTCTGAGAAGGGAGGGAGGTGTGAGGAGAAAGAGGGAGAGATCACTGTATGTATTGTATTAGCAGCAGAAGTTGTTGGATTGTACTAAAATGTTCGTCACTGTGGTATCCATACTGAGCATCCAGGAAGTGGCAAGATAGCAGTTTTGGGAGGGGAGAGGGGATGAGAGAGATGAAGATTGTTGCTTGTATTGGAAGAAGGAAGAGGATATTTGCAACTTTTGCAATTTTGGATACCAACTCAGTTTTGGTAACAAAAGGAGTTTCTGATTTTTACATATTTTGGGTTAATATAGTGTTTTTTCCTAACTTATTGCCTTCTTGCTTCTCATATTTTATTTGTAAATTTTGACCAAACTCTTTCAGTTTAAAAAAACAAATTTAATCTAATTTTTCTGTTTTGAGAGAAGTAAAAGCAAAATGGGTCTTTATTAACGGCACTTTTATTTTTTTGATTATATCCTTCAATAATGTATGAAAACATGGTTCTGGGGGAAAAGCAGAGTCTTTTTTGTAGTGATATCATTAACCTTATTCGATATGTTCTTTATAACCATTTCTAGGAAGACAGAAATGAATGACTTTCGTCACAATATCCTTCCCTATTGTCTGCATAGTCAACCTCAAGAGTAAAATAGTTATTGTTGAGTTTCATATTATTCTACTGCTTTGTTGGTTTAACATTATTCACAAAGTTTGTCTTTATTCTATCAACTTCTATGTACCATAGAATGAAAATGAAAACACGCACAAAAATCCCCCCCCCCCCCCCCCCCTTATAAAATATTTTTTTTATCCAATAGAACATAGGGAAAGATAACCATTACTCTTACCTGCAAGAACACCCAGTCGCCATTCTTGATCGCTGATTGGATCATTTTCTCCGCCACAGGACCTTGACCTTGGCCCAGGGAGATGGACTGGATCCTGGAAGGACACAAGGAATGGAGGTATAAGGGAGTGAGGGAGGGAGGCAGAGACAGGCAGACAGACAGACAGATCATTCAGTATTAAAAATTTCTGGAATTTTGTTTAAATGCAGAATTTTAAAGTAAAAAGTTTCTTAGTATCTGCTTCTCTCTTTATTTCATTTTTTATTCCTTTTCACTGATGGTTTCTGAGATCAAAAGTCTTAGTAGAGTTTGTGTGCTGTCTTATTGCAAACATGCAGCGTTTGATTTTAGAAAATGCGTTTACGTTCCTTTAAAAGTGGTAAGAACTATTTACGCAAAAACTGCATTCCATGGCATACTACATTATTGGTCTCCATTTTGTTGAATCAATGTTTTCTCCTCTACAAGTAAGTCTCAGAGGAACATATTGACTCAAGTGATAGAGCGTTGGTCTCCCTATCAGAAGTTCCTCAGTTCAAAAACCACAATTGATCAAAAACGCATATGTCCAATTTTGTCCAGTACTGATTGGATCTGTGTCCGTACAATGTGACCAGCTACGACAAGGGTCCAGGTCATTTTGCTCTGTTTCAGGTGTGACAGCATGTAACATTGCGAACCAATCAAAGTCTTGGGGATTCCTTTGTGAGCCTCGAGCTTGGACAACAGTTTGTGGAGAGTCCAGCGGTCAGCCTGGCCGAGCTTTACGCCAACATGACGCCGATCACCCCGCTAGTGTTTGTGCTGAGCACGGGTTCGGATCCCATGGGCGCCTTCCTCCGCTTTGCCAAGGAGATGGACTACACAGAGAGGTGGGACTTACTTGAAGACCACAGGGGAAAAACCGGACATGTCACAAGTTTGAATATTTTAAGTTTTTTCCCCTGTGGTCTTCAAGTAAGTCCCACCTCTCTGTGTAGTCCATCTCCTTGGCAAAGCGGAGGAAGGCGCCCATGGGATCCGAACCCGTGCTCAGCACAAACACTAGCGGGGTGATCGGCGTCATGTTGGCGTAAAGCTCGGCCAGGCTGACCGCTGGACTCTCCACAAACTGTTGTCCAAGCTCGAGGCTCACAAAGGAATTGACCGCATAGGTGGTCTGTAGGAGGATAGAAGGAAAAAGACAAACAAATAAGTGGAAGTATAATGGAATATGATAAAATGAGTAGTGAATAAAAAGTGGAAGTAAAACAGAAAATAATAATTATGTAAACAAAATAGAGATAGTGAAAACATTTATTGAAGTTTACTTTCTAAGAAAATAATATTTGAACTGAAATTTGAAACAATCTCTCTGAAGAAAGAAGGGAAGCATTCTCATTAAGCAAAGAACAAATCTGCTAGGTGTCTTTAATGAAACTTGTAGATTTTCATGCCGTGTAACAGATCGTTATATCGTTTATTTGTTATCCAATTTTACAAATTAAGCATTAGATCCCCTCCTTTACAATCCCCATCCAATCCACCTTCCATCTCTTCTTTGAAGGCCTTGATTAACATAAGCTTGTGGAACAATTGGCCTACATTTCCCTTACAATCAACCACTTCTCTACATGCCCCTACAATGCATCTAACATCTCCTTTTTATGAGATTTGATGAACATGAGTGTTGGAAAATATCTCTCTAAGTCACCTATCATAACCCTCCTATTACCGCCTGCAATACATCTACCATCTCCCTACAAACCCTACAATTCAACTAACATATCTCTACAATACCTTACCACCCCTTAATGATCTACCCACAAACCTCTACAATTCACCTACCATCTCCCTACAAACCCTACAATCCAACTAACATAATTATCTCTACAATACCTTACCACCCCTTGATGATCTACCCACAAACCTCTACAATTCACCTACCATCTCCTTACAAACCCTAAAATCCACCTACCATCTCCTCCTTGAAAGCCTTGATGAACATGAGCTTGTGGAAGGTGTTGAGTCGCTTGTCCCAGTGGCCGTTAACCGCATTTTCGGTTGGTGCCAGGTTATCTTGGGACGGTTCGGCTGGAACCGCTCCATAGCTCTCATGCTCTTCCAGGTTGGCATAGTACTGAGGATGGATGTTTGTTAGCACTGGCGGTTAAAAGTAAAGATCTGCGATTTCAAAACTCTTAAACGGAGATAAGTAGGTCTTTATATGTGTGAACTATGTTAAAGCTAAACTTATAAGAAGAGCTGGATTTTTAAGGCGTTTTTCCACAGTGTTAGAAGATGGCTTTTACAGAAAAGAACAAAAAATGATTCCTCTTTGTGGGATTAGAACCCTTAACTTGTAGATGCCTTGGCACTGAATCTCTTCGCCACTCAAAACGAGAATGTTTTATACTAGACCACTATGTTCCATGAAAGCACTTTCAGGGTTAGGGTATAACTTGACTATGCTATAATTAAAACTTTTCAAATATCCTGATATTTGAGTGAGGTTTGCCTCGGTAAATTTCGCAAAGTCAGTATAAACTGAAACCTTTCTTTCTTTTGCTTAAAAGCCAAAAAAATTTACTTGATTGCTCGGACCAGAAATTCGCCTTATTTATCTCAGACTGCCACTCACATTATTTTCAACGATGATAAATTTGTTAAAACACTCTTACTGAAAACTCAAAGATTCTTAGGAAAGTAGCAATGATTTCAAATCATTACAAAGAGCATTGTATCATAACTGAACTCATAAAGAACAAAATTAAAAAGGCTTTGGAAACCCAAAAACAATTAAACAATTTTCATTCTAAAAAGAAAGAAAAAATTTTCGTCAAGACTTGACTAAGATGAAGCTATAGAGAATGTAAATTTCTCAAGATTCACTTGTGATATCCTCAATCTTCACGGTACTTTTTGAGGCATGTATATAATAAAGACAGTCAAACCCAACAACTTCTCATTCTTTGGAAATGCCTAAAAATTTGGAACATTATCAAGAAGTTTCTGCACGGAGCAAACAAAAACTTCTTAATTACTTGACTGCTCACTTATAATTTTTTTGAGGTGTCAATAAATTATTGGCAGTTAAAATTTTGCCTCGCTTGTATCACCGAAAATTTCGTCAAAATCAAACAATATTAGCAATGTTTTGTGAAAAAAATCTAAGTAAAACATGTCTAGTCATCATTTTTGTCAAGGACTGATGTGTTGGCGAGATAAACCACTAAAAAAAGAAATTCTGTTTTAGAGAGACAGTTTTTTACCTCTGCACAGCCAAGTGGCTAAGGGTGACTACATTTTTAAGACATTTCTTTTTTTTTTTTTAAATAGTTTTCATTCTAACATATAATCATTCTTGTTGTAGAGAGAGCATTTTTTATCTCTGCGCAGCCAAGTGGTTAAGGGTGACTACATTTTTAAGACATTTCCTTTTTTTTATGGTTTTCATTCTAACATATAATCATTCTTGTTGGTGCCTTGTTTTCAGACACACACAAACCAAGGACTTACGGTGCCATCTCCCAGTGTAACAAACACAGGCGTCTGGGTAAGGTCATTCTGGATGCCCTTGAACTCTTCAAAGTTGTCGCTGAGGTCACAAGCCATGTTCCACGTCTGCTGGGAGATCCATTCCGCTTCTGGCTTGGGAGGTCTTTGCTGATGTTAGAGAGATGGATGAATAGATGTGCAGACACATAGGTGATAAAAAGATAGATAGATGGATAAACCAAATACAGAAAATAGAAGCAGACAGAGACAGAGAGAGAGATAAAGAGAAAGAGAGAGAGAGAGAGAGAGAGAGAGAGAGAGAGAGAGAGAGAGAGAGAGATAAAAAGTGTGAAGCTCGCCATCAAATAGTATTGAATAAGAAGTTGTATTGCAATACAGATAAAAGAGGGCACACAGATCTATTATTAAACAACGCTGATAAAACTATATAATTTAACCTTTGTCTACAAATTTCCTCAGTATTCACCTATCCTCCCCCCCCCCAATATTCTCAGAGTTCACACCCATATCCTCCCTTTTTCTTGCAAATGCAGGATGTAGGCCTACAGCCCAAAATTCTTTGTCTTAGCTAGCTCAATCAGTAGAGCATGTAAATTCTAATTAGTAAGTCCTGGTTTGAGTTGGTGTCAGTGTAGCGTGATCGACTGCAACAGAAGTCCTGTTACATCCACTTTGTCTATCTAAAATTGCCTGTCTTTATATTCGTCCTTGTTAAAGCCTAGTTGCTGATGTTGAAGGTTAACTAAGTAACCAAAAAGCAGTAGGGCCTAATCCCCCTACTATATCCATAGAGCCAAACACCCCTCAAACTGGGAAAAGTTCCCTCTTGGCATTGCTGATTTTCTCAATTGTTATCTATTTTTTTCCTACTGTCTTAAATTTCACCTGTTTTTCCTCTACATTCTAAATTTTCACCTTTTTTTATCCTACATTCTCAATTTTCACCTATTTTCCCCCTACATTGCCTAAGTTTACAACACCTTCATCCCTTTATATTGTCAAGTATTGTAGAATTTAACCCCAATAATCCCTCTCTCTTATCCATGGCACTAGCAGCTGCTCTTATGAAAGTTTTGCTGATTTTCTCAATTTCACTTTGTTTTGCCCTTACATTTTCAGTTTTTACCTTTTTTTCCCCTACATTTTCAGTTTTTACCCTTTTTCCCTACATTTTCGGTTTTTAGCTTTTTTCCCCTACAATTTAAAAATTTAACCTAATTTTCCCTATTTTTTCCCTACATTCTCACATGATTTATTCTCCCCTAAACAATTCCCTAAATTTAAATTGTCTAGCACTGTAGAATTAAACCCCGGAAATCCCCCTACCTTATCCATGGCGCCTGCAGCTCCTCTGAGGAAAAAGTTCCACTCAGCATTGCTGATTTTTTCAGCTGTTCTCATGATCTCTCCACACAGCATGAAGGAGAAAACAAGCTTATGTCGCTCAAACAGACCTCTGTGGAGGGGAATGTATAGTCTCTGAGTTAAGAGAGAGATATAGTGTCCACAGATTGTAAACACTTTGTGAAAACAAAGTTTAAACAAAATAAAACAACAATGACAGCTGCTTGTCTTCTCTTTTCACCTTGCCACATTGTTGTAAAATACATCGGGTAGTAGATACCCACATTTTGGTTGTATATATACCTACATTTACTCTTCAGCTTTTTCTGACTACAACCAACAAATCTCTAAAGCAAAAACTTAATTAACAGCAAAAAATTAACGAAATAACAACAACAAAGCAGTTTAAATCACAGTTGTGTCAATCTTGCCACATTGTTGTAGATACAATTTTTTTACTGGAATCTGCAAACAGAAGGTAAGTAACTAATTTTCAAACAAATAAATAGAGAGATCAATGGTTTAAGAGTATGGCCTATGCACTTTCTGGTTAAAATTACACAAGTCCCGCTTTTTTCTCTTGCTATATTGCTATAGGAATATCTAATTTTGAGGTTGCACATTGTTGATTTTACCTGGCCACATTGTTGTAGATACATTTGGTTGTCTCATCAAGACAAGTGTTGAGTCTTGTGGGCAGGTCTTCGCTTTTCTCGCTTGTCTCGATGGTGTTGTTGAACAACTGGTGGGGGTGAATGATACAAAATAATGAAAATATATTCAAAAAGGTCACATTACCAGAAATGAGATAATACTTATAGGTGTAGTCTTCAATTACAAAAGAGAAAGAGAGAAAGACAGAGAGAGAGAGAGAGAGAGAGAGAGAGATAGAGAGATATAGAGAGATAGAGACTGAGACAGACAGACAACAAGAGACAGGGTTAAGTTGAGTCTCAGTTTGATATGTAATCTTATTGGTAACATTAATAACATTTTCTTAAATGCAACAACATTTTCTTTTTCTCTTACAAAAAATAACTCTGACGATTAACCTTTGACCCACCGACCTCCAACTGATCTGCTTGAAGTTGCCCTTAACCCCTTGAGCTAACATTGACCTGTTTTCATTAACCTTGACCCCTTGACCCCAGACTGACCTGTTTGAAGTACTTGAGCGAGAACTGGTACATAGGGTCCACCTCTCCCATACTGGCCACCACGAAGTACATGACGGATCCGCGCTCGGCAACGATGCGGTACTTCTCTCTGGCCAGGCTGATCTTCTGCTCCGTGGCTTCGGCCTCCGCCAGTCGCTGCTTGATGACACCAGAGGTCACCTGCGTGCCGGGAAAGGTGGGGGAGGGGAGGGCGAGTGAAGAAGTCCTTTTGAAACAATGAGATACAGAGATTGCTTTTGACATAATTATGGGATCGGATTGCTACCTTTTTATTTGGACATTATTTGTTTTATTCAAAACTAAAAACTTTCTTGTTTAGAAAAGCATATATTAATTATTATTATTATTATTATTATTATTCATAACAAAATGCTACTTGCATCACAACGCAAATTAGATAAGATAAGATATAACTTTTTTAGACAGCAAGGTAGATTTCTAATTAGTTACAAAGTAATACAACCAAATGGAAAGCTGGTGTAAAGAACATCACTTGCAGACTGGTCAAACGATCATGTCTAAGCACAATAATGAATTTTCGGTAAGAAGGAGAAAGAACATTTATAATTAGTATACATTTATAATTATAAAGAAAAAAAATAGGTTTTGACATTCAAACATAAAAAGTCATGCAAAAAAGGTTAAAGATGGAGAAGTGTGAAGGAAAATTTTTTTAAACCTTTGCGACTAATTTTTAACGACACATAAAGTATTTTATAGAAAAGAAAAGGATTGACTCTGCATTGACACCAACAAGATGCCGACCTTTGATTCATTAAGAACATTGATGAGCTCCTCGTTATCGAGGATATTTCCCTCTGACTCAAACAGCAGCTTGAGGATGCGGTCCTCAATGGCCTTGAGCTGATTCTTGTCCGCGTTGATGCGCACGATGAGCTGGTTCCTCTGCTCCTCCAGATCTGGGCGCTCGAGGCGCACAACCTCACTGGTGGGAGAAAGTGGGAGGGGCAACAGGGGGTGTGCTTTAGAAAGGGGCGTGGTTTAGAAGGGGCGTGGTTTAGAAGGGAGCGTGGTTTAGAAGGGGAGCGTGGTTTAGAAGGGGAGCGGTTTAGAAGGGGTGTGGTTTAGAAGGGAGCGGATTTAGAAGGGGGTGTGCTTTAGAAAGGGGCATTTTGACAAGAGAGCGTGGTTTAGAAGGGAGCGTGGTTTAGAAGGGAGCGTGGTTTAGAGGTTTACGGTTTACAGGGGTAGTGTTTAGAAGGGGTGTTGTTCAGAAGGGTGCAGTTTTTACAGTAAGTGTGGTTTAGAAGGGGTTTGTGGTTTAGAGGGGTGTAGTTTAGAAGGAGTGTGTGGTTTAGAGGGGTGTAGTTTAGAAGGGGTGTGTGGTTTAGAAGGGGTGTGTGGTTTAGAGGATGTAGTTTAGAAGTGGTGTGTGGTTTAGAGGGATGTGGTTTAGAAGGGGTGTGTGGTTTAGAGGGGTGTAGTTTAGAAGGGGTGTGTGGTTTAGAGGGGTGTGGTTTAGAAGGGGAGCGGTTTAGAGGGGAGCGTGATTTAGAAGGGGTGTGTGGTTTAGAGGGGTGTAGTTTAGAAGGGGTGTGTGGTTTAGAGGGGTGTGGTTTAGAGGAGAGATTGTTTAGAAGGGGTCAGAATATTGTGCATCAACGGTAGAGCTTTTAATCATGAGGTACTTTTCAATCTTCAACCAGGCTGCCTTGTTCCTATTGATAGGATCATGTCAGAATTATGCATGTGAGATAGAAATTCTGGTACCCTCACTCTGTCTATGTTTTGAGGACACAAATGTTTTTTTTTTTTGTGCCCAAAAAAATATGGACACATTTGGACCTATGAAAACTTTTGTTTGCTTATATTGTACTTTTGTTTTAGTACAATCTGAAAAATTAACATAAAAATTACCTAAACATTGATGCAGCAAAACAATTACAAAAAGTAAACTGATCTTTTTGAGATATCAAAAATGACCATGACCTTGGTATGGCCTTGAACTTGAATAGACCTTGAACTTACCTGAGCAACTGGTCCTCCAAGCCTGACTTGGTCACGGTGAAGTTGATGATGGTGACCTTAATGCAGACCTCGGGCAAGTAGGTCGGGTTCGCCATCTTGGTGGTCATGTAGAACTGGAAGTTGCGGTCGTAGTCGATGTCGCTGTCGCCGAGTCGGATGAGGAGGCGCCCGCCCTGAGGGGGAGAGATTGGAGCGTGGGTAATAAACAGGAACAGGAACAGGAACAGGAACAGGAGTCAAAGAGAAAAGTGTTGAATGTTACTTAAAGAGGCAGAACCATAACAGATTGTGAGAGACTGAAAGTAACACAGACAGATTTAGAGAGGGTGAGAAATTCAGAGATTTAGAGAAAATTTTTTAGAAACAAATAGAGAGAGATTTTAAGAGATTAAGCAAATGAAAAAAAAGTTAGGCATTAAGAAATAGAAATTATAGGGGGCGGAGTCTATTCCCTTCAATTAAAGCCCTTAGCTCCACCCACCGACATGAAGGTCTGTTTGAGCAGAATGGGCTCGAGGGCGGGGTCTAGAGTCTCCTCCACATCCTCCAGTAGGACGGGCATTCCGATACGGATACAGTTCTCCAGTGTGCGGAGGAACGTTCCGTCTGTCAGTTTGATAATTTTCAGCCCGTTCTTCGCCTCCCGGTTCCTGATCCAGCGGTTGGCCTGGGGAACAGATTTGCATAGGTTATTTTTTATGATATAATATAGATATTCTATAAATTTAACTACTACAATGCCTGGCTCAGTGCGCTTTACAAAGTGTTTAAAATGACAATGAACGTACATTTAATATATAAATATCATTATCGTAGTTATTATAAAAAATACAGATAATAAAGATCATGATATTTAATGTAGATATTCTATTAATTTTACTACTCCTTCTTCCTGCTGAAAGATTCATATGTTGTAATAGTGTTCTACAATTATGGATCCCTATTCATAAAAATGTTTAGTTTCATAATGTATTTAATTTTAATCCATCACCCTAAGCTATAATTAAAAATGTAAGATACATATTATTCCTGCACTGCGATACATGTACTAGTCAGAGGTAGATTATTGAAAAATTCTAAAATCACAATATGTTATATATATATAAATATAGCACATCTTTTTCCACATCTTTAGGATATAATTATTCTAATGTACAATAATAAAAAGATCATGATGATTTAATGCTTGTTATAAGCTACTTAAAAATCGTGTTTTAAGCTTTTATGTGAAGGCATCATCATCATCATCATCATCACCATCATCATCATCATCATCATCATCATCATCAT
>RQTK01000164.1:16288-28117 GCA_003991915.1 Elysia chlorotica | reverse complement strand
TCATCATCATCATCATCATCATCATCATCATTATTCTCCTCCTCCTCCGCCTCATCAACATCATCATCATCATCATGCTCACTGAGAAGACAAAGTGAGTGGCTACCATCCTCATCATCATCATCATCATCATCATCATCATCATCTTTCTTATTATCATCATCATCATCATCACACCCACCTGTTCCTGAGGGTCAATCATGAGAGGCCACCTTCGGCCTCGGGTCACAAGGATAGCGTTCTCAACCGAGACCTGGTCCCTGGGGAGGCCGTCGCTGTTCCACTGCCGGATCTCAAACGGGTCCGCGAGCACGGTCTCTAGCGTCATGCCGGCCGTTACTGGGATCTCAAGCTCAATGCACCGATCAGTCCAGGCTAAGGGGAGGCAGTGAAGAGGAGATATATATATATAATTGGTGCAAGGATTAAGGAGACTTGTGGTAAAGTTCAAGAGATAAATTGTTGTAAGGATGAAAATAACATCTATCTAACTAAACGTTCAGATAAAAGTGTGCTGGAAGGTTTTTGTTTTATGATAATATTAATTTGTCCTTTGTGAAGGAAGATATAAAAAGGGTTTCATTGATTATCTCAAAAGTCACAAGAATGACTCATGCCCAAATCGTAGACCAGTGAAGATTGTGCTGACATATATTGCCTTTATTTGATCTCTGCTTTCGTTTGATCTTTGTATTTATTTGATCTCTGTCTTTATTTGATTTTCTTAGCTTCGTCGAGATCATGATTCATATATGATATGGTTATTTGTTTATTTTCTCTGGCTCGGTTTGTTTGGAGAATCTATTTTGCATATATATATATATATATATATGTATACATATATTGGGATGGTGCAAGGATTAAGCACAAGTGAGACTTGTGGTAAAGTTCAAGAGATAAATTGTTGTAAGGTTGGAAATAAGATCTATCAAATTAAACGTTTAGATAAAAAAATGTGCTGGTAGGTTTTTGTTTTATCTTACTATAAATTTGTCCTATATGTAGCAAAAAATAAGTATATAAAAAAAGGTTTTATTAATTATCGCAAAGGTCACAAGAATGACTCATGCCCAAAGCGTGAAGAGTGTGCAGACATATACTGTTTTTATTTGATCTCTCTTTTTTCTTTCTCTATCGTTATTTGATCTCTGTCTTTTATTTGATCTCTGTCTTTATTTGATCTCTGTCTTTATTTATCTCTGTCTTTATTAATTTGATCTCTGCCTTTATTTGATCTCTATCTTTTTTATGTCTGTCTTTATTTGGTATTGCACAGGTGGTAGAGTGTTTAAGAAATAAGATAGGATTTTAGGCAACTGACGTGACGAATTCTACCTCAGATTTTCTTGAGAATCAGACTCACCCTTGACAAGCTCCTGTCTGTAGACGGACGTGAAGGCGCCATAGTACGCCACACACGCTGCGGAAATAAACACGTCGCCAACAACGTTGTTGATCTGGATCTCAAACTGGGCTACGCTCTCCTCCCAGCGGATCTGTGAGAGTGAGGGATAAGATAATGGATGAATAGGGTTAGGAGATGGGAAAAGCTATAGGTAAATAGAAATAAGGAGGTGGATTAGTAATGGATGAAAAAAGATAACATATCAGATACATAGAGGTAAGATGTGGATGAGATAATGGATACATAGAGATAAGGATCAGATAGCTGATACAAAGAGGCAAAAAATAGCGGTAAGAGATGGATGAAATAGTGTATATTATATAGATGCTCATCAGCCAAAGCAGTGGTCACTTTTGGATGACCACTAGAGCTGACCGGCAGTGCTAGCAATGTTTCACTCTAGCTATCTGTCTCTCTCTCCTTCCCTCCCTCCCTTCCTCTCTCTCTCTCTCTCTCTCTCTCTCTCTCTCTCTCTCTCTCTCTCTCTCTCTCTCTCTCTCTCTCTCTCTCTCTCTCTCTCTCTCTCTCTCTCTCTCTCTCTCTCTCCTCTCTCTCCCTCTCTCTCTCTCTCTCTCTCTCTCTCTCTCTCTCTCTCTCTCTCCTCTCTCTCTCTCTCTCTCCCTTTCCTCTCCTTACCTGCTCATCTGCCAAAGCAGTGGTCAGTTTGGATGACCTCTTGAGCCGGCCGGCAGTGGTGGCGATGTTTCTCTCCAGCTTCTGTTTCTCCGCCACGCTGTCGTCATAGGTTTTCTGCAGCTCTGCGATCTTCGCCTCCACCGCAGCCAGCTTGTCTTGTTTCTCTTTCAGGAGGGCCATGACTTGGTCCAGCTCGGCCTGGGCTTTGGCTAACCTGTGGTGGGGGGGGATAAGGGAAAACAATAATAAGGGAGGGGGGTATACGGATAGTGTTTATAGAGAGATATACCCTACATGAAAAAGGTGTTGGTGAGGGTTGAAGGGAGAGGGGCAGATGATATTCTATAATTATAGTATCACTATCATAGATTGGGGAGGAGGCAGAGAGAAGAGATCAAGAATGAGAGAGAAAAAGAAAGAAAGAGACAAACTTAGAAAGAGATAGAAAGAGAAGAATGAGGGAGAGACAGAAAGAGACAAAGGAACTACTATTTGGAAGAGATTTTCTATGAATAGGGGCATTTGAAATTGTTAAGGGGTGATGGTCGTGAGAAAGTTGTTATTCAATAGACAGAGTATATGATAATAACTAGAAAAGCTGATCACAATAGCTCTACAGGCCGGTTCATCTTTTTGTCATGATGAGAGACATTGATTCAACTTAAAGAAGAAAAAGACTATGCCTGAGTAAAGACAAATGGAATAGGACAGAAACTGAGCTCCAAGATTTTACTTACGCATTTCTCTTTGGCTCCACGGTCCTGAAGACTTTAGCATAGAGGTCCATTGCTCTGACCCACAGCACCATGGATTTGCAGGCCTGTAGGGGAAGAATGTAGGGGAAGTAGGGGGGTTATTAATCAAGATTAGATATATTTAGAGGTAGTTTAAAGAAAAAACGAAAGAAACTGTTAAAAGTGATGGGTTTTTTTTAATAGATGTAAGTGTTTTTAAAATTTAAGAAACAAAATGGATTTTTCTTGTTATATGACAGTTAGATGGGGCATTAGTCAACAACTCGTATGGTGCATCAGTGTTATTTTGGTCTATCTGAAATGCTAGGAAGGTAACATTATGCTAAATTGAGATCTTAGAACAAGTTTCTATTGCACTGTACATGTAGATTTTTTAATTTTTTAAAGTAGAAAGAACCTTGTTGTTCTTAGATCATGATTTGGTATAGAATATTCTCTGTAGGAAAGAAGAATCTCTCTAGCTCTCTCCTAGTTTACCAAAGAACTAATAGGATCATAAATAGTAAATACATGTAAAGGATTATACCATAGGGTTTCTACTGATGATAGAGACTTCAGTGGGGTCCTACCTTGGAGACTTTCTCAACAACTTCCGGCACAAACTTCGGGTTGTCCACATATTTCTTGAGTTTTTTGAGGATGGATTCTGGGATGTTGTCCTTGTCATATTCCGCAAGCTTCTTCAAGAAGTTGGCATCGCCGAGCATGACCTTCACAGACGCCCAATCCGTTCTGAGGACAGAGGGTCAAGGTCAAATATTAATTATTGAAAGAATGCAAGAGAGAGAAAGAAAGAAAGAAAAATAAAAAGAAAAGAAGAAAGAGAGACATAGAAAAACAAAGAGGGAGAGAGAGAGACAGGGAGAATAAGAAAGAGCGAGAGAGAGAGAGAGAGAGAGAGAGAGGAGAAGAGAGAGAACAGAGAAAGAGAGACAGACAGAGAGAGAAGAAGAGAGAGAGAGAGAGAGAGAGAGAGAGAAAGAGAGAGACGTATTGAGGTCACAGTGCCAAAATCATGGGTTAGTTAGTTTATCGAACTAGTTTAAGGGCTGGTTTAAGTAGCCTATTAGCTAGTATGATATACATATACACATTATGTAGTTACTTTGTTCTTTTGATAATTTGAGACCTCAAGTGCTTCATTTTTAATAATTATATATGGAGCAAAAACATAATATACTATTCTAAAAGTAAATAGAAATTATCACTATGGACATATATACGGAAACATTCCCTTTAAAAATGCTTGTTTCTCTCAAAACCAATATCTTTTTGGTTTAATAGATCCTTTTTGAACCGAGTTGTGCTTGTAAGATAAGATTATGTACTTCCCAACATGAGTAAAATGTGCTCAGGCAATGAAACCTTAGAGGCTGGGAATGATAATTACAGTTATGGATAAAATGACGAAAAACACAGCATAGCCTCAAGGCAGCAAAGATCTATCTGTATTTTTTTATTTATGACATGAGGAAAAACACAGCATAGCCTCAAAGCAGTAAAGGTTTATCTGTATTTTTTTATTTATGACATGAGGAAAAACACAGCATAGCCTCAAAGTAGCAAAAATCTATCTGTATTTTTTTATTTATGACATGAGGAAAAACACAGCATAGCCTCAAAGTAGCAAAGATCTATCTGTATTTTTTTATTTATGACATGAGGAAAAACACAGCATAGCCTCAAAGCAGTAAAGGTTTATCTGTATTTTTTATCTATGACATGATAAAGTGAACCAGCACACTCACTTCTGCCCCAGCAAAATGGCGACAGCTTCCATGACTGTCTGGACAAGCTCTGGAGGTTTGGAGAACACACGGATCTCAGATATGTCGTTCTTGTCCAGAGAGTCTAGCGCCTGTAGTGGGGGGGGGGGGGGGGGGGGAGNGNGTNGNGNGGAGTGAGTCTAGCTCTCTAGCTATAATAATCTCTCTAGCTCTCTAGCTATAATAATCTCTCTAGCTCTCTAGCTATAATAATCTCTCTAGCTCTCTCCTAGTTTTATGTTGCCTACTGTCCCCAAGAGGATCTTATATGGCCATAATTGTATGGTAAGTAGGGAGAAGGGGTCATTAATACCAAGGGCCGTAAGTTCACCGTTGCAGTAGCTTCAGGCCCATCGCAAGAAAACGCCAATAAGAGGCTTGTGACGAATTATTGTAAGCTTCAGCTACATTGTACTTTTAGCCCTAAGGCTATAAGCCTCATATTTTTGGGTTTTTACAGTAATATCATAACTCTAATAATAGGGGGAGAGTATCTAGAAAGAGGCCGGAAAGGGCAAGATAAGATAAGCAGGCGGAGGGGGTTGAAGTATTATCACAGTAATACAATGTAGAACAGAACTAACAAGTCCAATCTTGTTTCGTGTGCTCCTTTTACAGTTGTATGCTTGATTGAGCGAATCCAGACTAGTGACTGACTTATGAGGAACATTTGCTGCCACTGGCTATTGACACATAACCGCTTAAAGTGTGTGTGTTGTTGCTACGTGTCCAAAATTAGCACTGTGTAGGCTGTATTGTTTATGAGTCCCGAGACTAACACCTGACAAGTTAACGATTTGCCACACAGAGATCATGTGGGGAAACCATGACTCTGTTTTAGCTTTACACATTAAAATGACAAGGATCAAACCAGTAGGAGACAAAATCCGCTAGAGCAAGGCTTGAACCACAGACCTTCTGTTTCAAAAGCCGTTGTTTTTCCCCAAGGCTACCATGCCCCCCCCCCCAACCTCCCTTTAAGCGATGGCTACCAATATGTAACAAGTAATAGGATCATAAATAGTAAATATATGTACAGGATTAATGATGATGATGATGATGATGATGATGATGATGATGATGATGATGATGATGATGATGATGATGATGATGATGATGATGATGATGATGATGATGATGATGATGACGATGAGATGATGATGAGGAGGAGGAGGAGGATGAGGAGGAGGATGGTAGCCACTCACTTTGTCTTCTCAGTGAGCATGTTGAGGTACAGGTTGATCAGCTCTAAGTAGCTGGTGGGTGTGGTGTAGTAGCGCCGCTTGAGCTCATTGTAGAATCGCTCAGCCATGGAGGTCACGCTCATGTGGATGTCGACGCACATCTCGGACACGCTTTGCTGTGGGCGGTATAGACACACACATACAGTTTAGGTTTCCCCCAAAAAGGATAAAGTATTTCTTATCTTATCTTGTCTTTTCTTCCAATGGAACAATTTAGACAGTAAGTTCTGTTATGTATGGTGAAAAAAACGTGGTAAGTGTGTTAAGAAGTCAAGGTTTTCAAAGGAGAACACATTCTCACACAACCATTCCACACTGACCTTGAGATGCTCCTGAGCTCCCAAGTCGACCGGCTCAAAGGAAGACTTCGACACCCCGAGCAGCGCCTCCTTGGGCCACTCCACGAACCAGTCGATGGTGCAGCAGTTGACCAGGGAGGGGAACATTCGGCACCGAGACCGGAAGGCAGACCCCACTGGGGACATGCACAGCACGATGTGCAGGTTGTTCCTGGAGAGAGAGAGGGAGGAGGGGAGGGGGGGATAGAACATCATAGGTTTATTGGAATAATATGTGGCAGTACCTAAAATAACAGGACATGCACAGAACAATGTGGGGAGAGAGGGGAAGGAGTAATAACACATTCATCGGCAAGTTAGTGTTGGAAGAGGGTGTGGTAGGGTTTAAAATAGTTGGCAGACTTCCGACTTAAGTTGCAGTCAACATATGGTAATCTTCTAGCAGTCACTGAACAGTTAGACAGAGAGAGAGAGAGAGAGAGAGAGAGAGAGAGAGAGAGAGAGAGAGAGAGATACAGAGAGCGCATAGTGTCCAAAACATATGAGAAACTTAGACATAGGATAAATCTTCTTTTCTACGAGATGGCTCCACAACAACTCTTTATTTAGATATATAGATATTGCATTCATCTCAACACACACACACATACACACACATACACAAATCACAGAACCAAGAAATTGTTCTTTATTAGTTTCTTATTCTATTTTTTCTTCTTTTTAAGATATTGCCCTTTTCTCCTACAGTGCTAAACAAAATACACAGTTCAAACTGCCTACCTGACACAGTTGATACAGAAGTCATAGATGGCAAACCTATGTTGCAACATACACATCGTAGATCCAAGAAACTTTTCTGTATCAAGCTATTAATCAATATTCCCTAAGTATTATACATCTCAAACTTCCCTTGTTTGTTGCTTAGCGTCCAACATCAGCACTATATATGCCATACTGTAGACGAGTCAAAGTACCCTACCTGACACGGTTGATACAGAAGTCATAGATGGCATCCCTGTTGCCTTCGGGAATTCCCACTTCCTTGGCGCCAGGTCGGCATCCAATGATAAGCTTCTCGTACTCATCTGGTTCAAACAGGTTCGGCACCTCGCCAGAGTTGAGGATGTTGTTGATGTCTTCCAGAAACTCCTCCACCACGATCTGATCAGGGCAGAAGATAAAATGTTGAGGACATATAATGGAAGGCGATAACTTTCCAGCTGTTAATTTGTCGCCGTATTGGTTGATCCAGGATAACCTAAGAGATGTTTAACCCATAGAGAGATAGCTCAGGTGTCTAGGACTCACCCGTGTGTAGCTTAGGCTGTGGAGAACCTGGACATGAGAGACACTACTATAGAGTCATTACTTAAAGTTAATAGGACAAGGTCTGTCAGTTCAAGTTGCTTGAGCCTACTTTAGCTTTACTGGGTGTGCCTAATTCCAGGTGCTAACGAGATGGGCTCAGAAGAGAGTGAAGCATTTGAGTAAAGAGTCCTGCTCTGGCTGGTATAAAAATCCATGATCAAAGAATAACCAACAGTAATGTTATTGGTCAAGATAAACACAAACTTCAGAATGTTAGCCAATGTTGGAAGCACATGAAGAATTCTGTTCTTGAGAAACTGCTACAGGTTTAAAGCCCATAAGACATTTATTGATCAAGATACATGTATACAAAAAAACCTGTCCTGTAATGGAGATAAGGGGACTAATGAGAATGTGGTAACATGAGACATATTGAAAGGTTCTAAGGTGAAGGTATTTAATATCAGACATTACTGAAGGTCCAAAGGTGAAGGTCGACCCACCTGTGTGTCTGTGAAGAGGAACACGGTGTGCTTGTTCTGAATGCCGGCAAAGTCGTAGAGCTTCTTGATGTCTTCGTGGAAGGCTGAGTAATCGTAGCCTCGGCACAGCTCGATCTGAAAGCACTGGTACCCGCAGATGTGAGCTGCTAGTCTGCAAAGGGTCAATCAGATAATATGAGATAAGATAAGATTAGATAATATAAGATAAGATATGATAAGCGCATATAGGAGAAGAGAAGCTGGTAGGGGCGTCCAATTTAGCATGTTACCCTAGTGGCATTCTAGTTTACTTTTCTGGAGGCTTGCTAGGCAAACACATCTGAAGTGCCTGTTTCCCTGTTCCACAAGTGCTTCATGCTTTAATTGTGTGTGTGTGTGTGTGTGTGTGTGTGTGTGTGTGTGTGTGTGTGTGTGTGTGTGTGTGTGTGTACTAAAGAAAGCTCAATAAACCTGAAACGTTTTTATGTTAAAATACCCTTTTTTTAAGTTTTTTTTGTCCGTTGGTTCAAGTTTATGAATGTGTTGCCATCCTTTGTTATCCGATACGGAAATTTTCCTTGGACGCACATATATACATGTATTTGATTCAATTTAACAACATCAGTGTGTGTCCCCCCGCTTATTTCTTATTACATGATTGTTTGTTATTGGCACAGGTTGGTCTTGTAAAACTGGTAACCACAGCTCTGCGCTGCAAGTCTGCAAAGGGTTAATGGTTTATGATTATTTGTTTAAAGGTCATCCAATGCTGTAGATTTTACAGTTATAGCTATCTTAATTGTTGGTGCAAAAGTCTGCCTTCTTTTCTCCACTCTGACTGACTAGTGAAAGTAAAGAGTGATTAAGTGAGAGTGGAGTGATACATTTATATACTTCTATATCTCTATGTCTTTTTTCTCACTTTTGTATTATAATGTTCCATTTTCCTAGGCAAACTACTGCTTTCCAAAGGCCTCTATCTGTCCTTAGCCCTACCCCTGTATCAATCAACCTAAATCTACATGCCCCTCCTGGTGCATTTGGTAGAGCATTGGTCTGCCAATCTGGAGGTCTCTTGTTTGAAACCTGCAATCGATTAAAAATGTATTTGATTTTTTATATTACTGATTCGGTCTGTGTCAGGATAATGTGATCAGCTGAGACAGGAGTCATGGTATCGCTACACAGCCTCTGTGTGGCAGCACATAAAAGTGTCAGACTTTGGTCTTGGGGCCCTTCACCCACCTGGTAAGCGACTGTTTCCCCGTGCCTCCAACTCCGACAAGCAGGGCATTGCCTCTCTCCTGTTGCAGCATCCTCACGATACGGGAGATGTGCTCTATGGCATCCATGAAGAACACAAGCTTCATCTCTTTCGGAGACTGCATGTTGAAGTCGTCAAGGTACTGATAGAGTAAAGAAGTAAAGCTTGAATTTTTAGCAGTTTTTACCTCACAGTGGTAAGAAGTTCATGTAGGATTTTAATGAAAATAATGAAAAATGAATGCGCTTTGTGGGAGCAAAACCATGGACTAGTTGTAGATGCATTAACATGGAATATTCTTGCCACTCAAAGAGAACATGATTTATACCACTGACCAGAATGTGCTGGTGATTCTTAAAAATTATGAATGTGAGAAGCTTAGGTTGGACAAAAATGTAGTAAACAACAAAACAAGCTCTATCTTTTTGGGAGACTGCATGTTGCAGTTGTCAAGGTCCTGGTGCAGAAAAAGAAGGCAGTACATGCAAAGGTAACGTATCGATGCAACTGACATGCTGTTCATGCGAAGAATGCTCAAAGTCTCATGGACTACAAACAATTGTCTTAAGAGAAGCTGGCACATGATTGAATCTCCAAAATAGTATCAGGACAAAAAAGCAAAGTTCGTGGGTTAGGTCGTGTGCAGACATACTTTAGAACACACACATATATAATAATTATGTATATGTCTCGCTCCGACTCTCCCTACCACTACTCACATCATTCAGCACGTTTTTTAGCTTCGTCAAGTCCGTCAGTTCCTCATACATCTTGTCTGCCTCTGCCGCTCCCATCTTGATGTAGTCTCCAAACAGAATCGGATTCGTCACAAAACTCTCTGGCTCCACCGTCTGATGGAATCAGAAACCAATACATAACTTAGCATTAACAATAATGCAGGTGATTCATAGAGCGCCATTTCAAATAAACACAACTCATGGTGCTTTTGCACATGGAAATATCATTCAAAAAGACTATGACATAAATACCAATAATATTCTAAAAAAAACAAAAGGCATTCATTCATACAAGAACATGGTTTTGCATACATTATTAAGCTTGATATGCAATTTTTTAAACAAATTATAAAGAGCCAATAGTTAGTGCCAGAAACTCAATTGAATTGTTCTGTGGATGAAGGGCGTGAGGTCCATGGTTAAAATCTATTTGGCTTCAAATCATAGCTCTAAGGTTCCACCGTCAATACAAAACAGATACATTACTTGATAGGGAATATTTTAGCAGATTATACAGAATTAACATGGAGTGCTGGAAACTGATTTGGTTAGTCCAATGGACTTTCCGCCCCAAATCCATAGGAATAGGGGTGGAAAGTCCATGGTTGAAATCATTTTGTTTTTAAATCAAAGCTCTATGGTTGCACAGTCTGAGGGAACTGCGCGTCATGCTTATTACTTAACATCAAAATCTGAGTGAGTTGGTTTCTTGATGTTCAATGTCAGAAGAAAGGCTATATTTTGGATGGGTCCCAAGACAAGCGTCTGATATTTTACAGAAACTATGAATCTTGTCACAATATACTATGTTGATATGTCCAAGTGTTGCAGTTCTGGTAATCGGATCTATGGCTTAGTTCTAAAATGTACCACCTATAAGTGAAAGGTCGATATTTTTCAATATACGAAACAGAAAACAAAATGTTGAATAAACGGCATAGATATGCTGGTCACGAAGCAAGAATTTCAGACAATGGATCGAAACCAAGAGGCAGCCTGTGGCATATAACTTTTTATAATGCTCACCTCGCCAAAATGCTTGCTGGCCATCTCCGCCATGATGGTGTGGAAGAACATCTTGTCCTCGTTGTTGATGAGACGGTCATGGAAGATTCTCTGAGTTTCGTGCACAAACAGCCGGAAGATCTGCGTCCTGTCTCGGATCACGCCAGGGTCTGCTTGAAGCATGCCTGGGATGGGTTAAATGAGGGAGAAAATGTACATGAAAGGATAAACATTAATGATTAAGTCGAAATATTTTTTTATAAATATTATAGATCTTTTTAAAGTCAATTTAAAGTCACACACAAGTGTCTGTCCACAGAATGTCTGATTGGATGTACAAAATGAGACCTTACCTGAAATGATATACATGTTTGAAAAAAACAATTTCAAGATAAAGTTACATACACACACATGTGTCTGGTTGGATGAGCAAAAAGAGATTTTTTATAAAATGAGATACATAAAAGATAAAATAAAGGTAACGTGAAACATAGATACACCACTATAGGTCCGAAAAAGGCTTGGTCCAGAGGAGGGAAAGGTGCTTGAGATGTAAATCCACCCAAAATAAGGTTACGGTACAAACAAAAAGAGGTCTTAACCTTCAGTATGTCTTCATAGTGGAGAATTTTAATATCTTTCAAAGTCTTAAATTGTTGTATTAGTTGTTATTGCTCTTCATTGATAACATAATCTGAAAATCTTACAAAAAACAGAATGCAGAGCTTATGGCATATTAGTAAAAAAACAGAAACAACAATTTTAATGAAATCTCATTCCCAAGGAGTTGAAAGATGTTAATAATAAATGATCAATCTCTTTCTCTGTCTGTCTTTGTGTCTGTCTGTCTGTCTGTCTGTCTGTCTGTCTGTCTATCTGTCTGTATGGTCTCTGGGGGAGAGAGAGAGAGAGAGAGAGAGAGAGAGAG
>RQTK01000163.1:648205-698778 GCA_003991915.1 Elysia chlorotica | reverse complement strand
AGATATCACCCCATACTTCACTAGCATAGACAGTTTGGTGAGGCAAGGACTGACATTCATTTTACTCATAACTTATACTACTGATACTGCTGGTATTCAATCTGGAACAATACCGAAAGTCTCAATCATCAGAATCATAGCAGTCTCTTTTTTTCCTATACTAATCTAGGCAGGCATTGATGAGTTAAGGCCAGCATTTCTTTTACACATGGTTTTTATTAAGACATATGCTACAGGTTTTCAACATGGAACAACTCCTCCAGTCTAAATCATAGAGATACGCAAATCTAGAGTGTTTTGTTTTTTTCACGTATAGGTTTTAAAATGTTACTCAGGATTCTTATTAAGGCAGCCTTGATGAGACAAAATTACACCCAAGTGTCAGAAAACTGATGCTGAAGCACTTGTCTCCCTTTGCAACAGGTACCAAGGTGGTCACTCACGGCACGGAGGACGACGATCTGCCGGACACTCTCTGGAGCTGAAAATTTTCAAGATTTTCGTCCATTTAGAGAGGCTCTGAGAATGTCCCTGAGATGATAAATGTTTACATGTATTTAAGGAAATAGATGTATTACAGGTACTATTACTCGCGAACAGATATTTGCAGTTTAACAATACGTACAACGAATTTTCTTCTTTACCGCGTTCCATTTAGACCTATATATATTACATTGTTTATTGTGTATCCCTGGGGGCCTAATCATATTCGACAGAAATTTGATTGGAGTAAAATGCCTAACAGTTAAAAATTTAACGGAAAATTCTTGAAAATTTTCAGCTCCAGAGAGCCTAGCTCCCCTGACCCCCCTTGTTCTTCACTACCAAAGTCCTGGAAATTTCGCCAGGTTTGGGTGGCATCCCTGTTAATAGGCCCTAGAGGTGGGTCATTCAAGCGTATGGGTTCATTTTGCGGTGTTGTGAGCGAAGTTTGACTTGTACCAGGATTTTGATGATTATTAGTCTTATTTTAGAACAGAATCTGTGCAGTCAGTGGTTTATTTAGTGATAGATATTCTACTAGTCAGTTGTTGTAGGCGCGGTAGCCCTGCAGTAGAACATCGGCTTCCAACGCAGGAGGTTCGAGCCCTGACGATTTTGCTCCCTACTGGTTGGGTCAGTGGCAATTGAATGTGACTGGCTGAAACAGGAGTCAGCTGAAACAGGAGTCATGGTATTCCCCCCCTCCCTGTCCCCTGTCTTGCGTGTGGCAGTTCATAAAATTGTCAGACGCCAGTCTTGGGACTTGTTCTTAATATAGCCTATATAGTGCTGACGTTGAACAATAAACCGACTAAACTTAAATGCTAGTCAGTTGCGACCACTCTAGACAGGGATACTGACACTGATGACAGCCTGTCCTTTCTACTTCCTAGCCCTAGCGCACTAGCTGGTTTTAGAAACAGTTGAGGCAGCTACAAAGGATTGGGCTTCCAGGATAAGGACAAAATAAAGCTAAGATGTTCCAATCCATGGAGCTTTAAGTGGCTAGAAAGGAAAGAAGTTGTGAAAATCGATCCCATTGAATGTTGGTGAGGCGGTTGTGAAAATTGATGTAAAAGGGAAAGTACTGTGCGCCTGCTCTCCAAACTTTTCCGAGGGCTGTATTTAGGAGCTAAAATTACAAAATTTCTTCAGCTTCTGGAGTCCGTTGGCCCCCAGACCCTCAAGCTGAAAAATCAGTGGATTTCATCAAACTTGGGTGGCTACCCTGATAATTGTCTGTGAAAATAGCCTCCACGAGTTGGGGGACATTTGAAACAGAAATTTGTATGATTATGATATGATACATGTATACCAGTGCCCCGCTTTTATCTAGGGGTTCAACTGATGCAACAAACGGAAACCTGAATGGAAAACATCTGGTGACCTGGTGCAAGTTTTCTCACGATCATTTCTAATCTGTATACATCCACTGCGTGTATGACCAGTTTGAAGATTGTAGAAGTTCAATCTTCAAGAGTTCTGAAAGTTATAATGGTGTCAGATTTTTAGTGGATTAGTTTTTATACTTTTCATGGAAGTTTATAAATTTTAAAGCCTGAATCAATTTCTGTTTTTATAAAGTGATATATCATAGCCATTATTTCATTGCTGACAATACATTACCTCAAAAATGTTTGGATGTCAGGCTTACTCTCAAGCAGACGTTGCTTCCCTGTCAGTCCTCTCTGCTTCTCGCAGATTTTCATGTAGACGTCTCAGTTCACATTAGGACGACAAGGGCAGGAGTAATATCTGGAACAAGTCTTTAAATTTGTCTTCCATCCATTGTGTAAAATTGTTCTTGATTGATCTGCATTTTTAAGCTTTTGTGCTTTGATATTTTTTATAGTGAGAAAGTGTATGGCACTTTAGCTCTGTTAGTGCATTGGTAGAAAAGCTTATGGCGTCTGGGACTGCTCCATGACTGTCATCATCATCCATCGTGTAATGGTTTAACATGTTCTATAACTAGATCCATTTCATAGCATGTTGGTATTTTATTGTAAAAACATGCAAATAATAGCTTTTTAACTTTTTGATATTTTCAATTTTTTTTTGTAAAAACTGTAAAAAGGGCCCATCATCAAAGGTTTTTAAAATTGTTTTTCAAAATCTCATTTTAGTTCTCAGAGCATCTGCAAGTTTACTGGTCTTGTACATAGATTGAAAGATTTTTTATTTAGCTCAGGCCTTTTATCAGACTGAGCTACAAGTCCAAGTTCTTCTAAAACTCATCACTTCGCCTGGTAACTTTCTACCTTTCCCCTCTAAGTTAAACACCAGGGGAGTTAACCGAAGTGTGAAGCAAGAACCTGGCATGTATTGGAGAGGGCATTTGTTGGAGGAACTTGTTTCATAGCTCTGCCAGTATCTAGTTAAACACCAGGGGAGTTAACCAAAGTGTGAAGCAAGAACCTGGCATGTATTGGAGAGGGCATTTGTTGGAGGAACTTGTTTCATAGCTCTGCCAGTATCTAGTGACAGAAATACTGTCTGCGCGTATCTCATGCTTTTTTGCTAGTTAACCATGCCATCTTATCATGTGAAGAAATGTGTATACATACTCCATTACAGATCATATGTAATTAAACATGTTTCAAATCATTTCTCTCTGGGGTAAAATAGTAATCTTATCTCTCTACCTTGCTATGTAGCATTAAAAATTATATACATGTAGTTATGAAGTTTCTCAGGTCATGTTATGGATTAAATCATTATACATTTGAAAAGCCCTCACTGAGGATTAGCATCTTAATTCTTAAAATTCAATTCTTTTAGAAGAGTACATTGAAGATTTTTTTAGGAATGGGGAAGAAGCAGAAATTAGCCGTTACATAGACTTTGCAAGGAGTTAGAGTATTTGATTTGATGTTTTAGAGATCAGCACTAAACAAGTAGAGAAATGTCTGCTTTCATGTAATTGTGCACAGAAGTCAAACTACGCAGATTGACATTAGAATATTCATAGATGTAGAAATATTCTGGCGTATGCATATTTTATGATCATGTTTGTGAATTAACATTTCTACAGATTTTTTCCTCTTTGATCCTTGTGCAATGTTTTTGAACAGATTGTAATCAGATGATAATTGGATTCTTGTTTATCTCACAACATAATATGTCATTTTAACACCCTTTCTATCTTCTCAATTTGCATGCAGCAGATCTGTGTAACAGAGTCAGTGTGTTCATTTAACGAGAGAAAAGTTTCAGATATCACCTCCAAACTTATTCAGCTTTGATTCAGAGTCAGTGTGTTCATTTAACGAGAGAAAAGTTTCAGTTATCACCTCCAAACTTATTCAGCTTTGATGCAAGTGTTACCCTGTGCTGAAAGTGGTGCTAGTGAGGCGTGTTGTGGTCTCGCCAGATCCATGATGGAATCTGCTGCGAGTCAGCACGAAGCTTTTCCAGTATAAACTAAACCCGCCAGTTTGATTGACTTTCATTCTATTAAAAAAGAAAATGTAAACCCAGACAAAGTTACAGTTTAGAATTGCTCTTCTGCAGTTCATTGTTGCGTGGCAATGCATGAAGGTGTGACACAGATCGCTAATTGATTATCATGAAGGTGTGACACAGATCGCTAATTGATTATCATGAAGGTGTGACACAGATCGCTAATTGATTATCATGAAGGTGTGACACAGATCGCTAATTGATTATCATGAAGGTGTGACACAGATCGCTAATTGATTATATATGTACATTGGTCAATGCTAATTTGATACCTTTATTGTTTTACAACAGCCCTGCATCATCCCACTTGATCACGGCGCTGATCATTGTATAGGTACTAGTTGTGCATCATCCTACATTCTACGTGTGCGTGTGTCGCTTGTACGGGGCATGGTGAGATCTGAGACTGAGAGCCTGTTTTTTTATCTCGTGAGTTCTGGTGTTACCTATTTCCATCTCAGTAAATCACTGTTTGCGAGTCTTACTCCCCTCAAAGTTTGATTTGTGTTCTTTAAATGTTCATGTATTGCATGCTTTTGAGATTTATTTACAAAATGTAAAAACAGTTTATTGTTGGATATATATATATATCCATGCGACTTAAGTCTTCGTGCCACAAACTGTTTTAGAGTAGTTTTCTGCTGTTAGTCTGATCTCTATATGTTTGCAAGTGAGCCAGATCTTTGTATCTGAAAAGTTGCGCTATAAAATTTTACACCCTGTTGTTTATACCATATATATCATTAAAGAAACTGTGTACATGTATGCTGGAAGTTTTGTCAATGTTAGTCAGAGTTGATAGAGTTATGTCATGTGTATGCTGGAAGTTTTGTCAGTGTTCGAGTTGATAGAGTTTTGACCTCCGACAACTTATCCGCCGCGTAGTAGCTTGTCAGATATCGCAGCTTGGTGTGCGAGGTGCGAACAGGTCTGAGACCTGGCTGTGTGTGTTACTGGGAACAATATTATGAGATATTTATCACCACCATTGCATAACTGTCTGGCCATCATTCTATTCATTGCTGGAATTACCAATACATGTGTACATTCTGCTATCTACTCTCGTACTAAGTCTTGCTTGGCATTAATCTCTCACACTTTGGATGTCACAAGTTTGCACAATGTGCTTATTTCAGCTGACATTGGGATGGTCTGTTCAGATTGCATGAGTTACAGCCACCATGTATCACGCACACAGAGGTACGGCTGAGCTCTTGAGTGTCCTTACTGCCATCTTCACTCGAAATGTGAGATTGGAAAATTGAGCCATGCATGCCAAAAAAACTATCAGCAAAACATATTTTTTCCAAATTCTGTTCTTTGTTTTATTAAACTTTGTAACTTTCTTCCAAGTATTGTCGTGTATGTTATGTACTTGATGGCTGAATTAAAGAGCATACAGCTAGAAATACCGACAATAGATACAAAGAGATAAGGGTGGGCAATGAGTTCAGGCATTAATGCAATTTAAGTGTTTTTTTGATGCAACGTGTCAGTATAATAGTTCATCCATGTGAAGAATCTCTTTATAAGAAAAACAACAAATCAGCAATTTCTCGGCAAGACCAAAATATTAGTTTATGTTCATGGTCCTTTTGGATCCCAGCTCACTGCCTCGCTGTGAAAGAACTACTGGTTCCGCTGCCGCTACCTCACTAGCTTAGCACCTCCCAACTGGGTACTGCAGGGTGCCGACCAACTACCACTAGTCGTGGGCCTTCATTGCTCCTTTTTCTATCAGGCGAGAAACTCGTGAATGGGTGTACATGCTCTTAAAAGGTTATCAGAATTGAAGAAATGGCTCCAACTTTGAAAAGCTTAACATGATGTTATTTTCTTATTACTTGACATAGTTGTAGGCTTTAGTTACAAGTGTAAGATCCAGCATGCTTGTCTCGCAGTACTGAGTAGTACTCGAGGTTAACATTATAATTGCTATGTGCTTTTACTAAAACTAAAAGTAAGGTCACGTCCCCAGCCCCTCATACTTTCATTTTATTGAAATATAAAAGGCAGCTGACTATTCTCGTAGATTCTGTTTTCTCGTTCATTGTCAGTGTCTGATGATTTTCCAATGTGTACATGTATAAGTTCTGTTGTGCATGGCGGTATATCGCCTAGTTCATGTTGTGAGTCAGTATAATTTTATTTATGTTTTGTTATTTTCAGCAGCCACCATATTTGTGCATGTAGTTGTTTATTTGAAATATTAGTGGATTTGTTCAAAGCGTGTGTAACATCACAGACACTCTGTGATAACTTGCAGATGGGTAGAACTTAGTTAAGCAAAAAAAAAAAAACAATTCACTCTCATTTCCTAACACACATGTTCCTCTATTTTAATACTACAAAGCTATACATCTAAGATCTATAAAATAAAACTCACCTGTTCTTTCTAACAACCGTCATCCACTCTTGTTATTTCCATCAATTTCTAAAGCTTTGTAAATCTGATTGTGACAACAAAAATATGTGGCCCTGTCCATCCTAAAAACCCTTTAAAAAATTCATTGTTTCATGCATGAGCGGGTGTCAGTTATCATAATTCTGTTTTAAATCGGAGTAGCGAGGAAAACGATAAACAGATATGATCATTATCGGCGTTTCCTATCAATCATTATCAATAATCAATAGTTTGTATTGGACCAGCTGGGCTTCACCCGTTTCCTAAACATTGTTGTACAATTTCACATGCCCGTTTTCTGTTGCTCTACTTCTGTGCCAGCTTTATTTATCAGTCATCAAATGTTTATTATGTGTACATGTATTTAAAATTTTAAGTTTCATGTATCAAGTAAAAAAATCAATTTTTATCTACTGACGTGTTTGGATTTTGTCCTTTGTGTTGGCTCCATGTAAAATCTAGTATTTTGGCCTGGGTTTTCCAAAATCAGTTGCAAACACATTGTGTATTTTACCACCCAAAGTGAATTGCTGACCGTTACGCCAGGACGGATTTTCAGATTTCTTGCGCACTTCCGACGTTGATCAAACAAAAGTTCCTGAACAGGAACAGCTGCTGGCTTCATAAAAAATTCTTTTATTGTTGGTTAGAACTAGACGAGCTCAAGCATTTGACGGAGAAGCACCTATGCTGAGACAAAAGCTGCAGCTACCAAAGTGCCATACGGGCCGAGCTGAAGAGGGCTAGTCAGAGCGGAGTTTGAATTAGTGAAGGGGATTTGCTTCGGCCCTATACGATATATTCCACAGTGAATCAAGAGGCTTAAACTAAACTGAAAACTCAGCTATTTCAACTAAAATAGTTAATATGTATGTCAACTTCTTTTCAATTTTCTAAAGTTAGCATTGTTCGATTAAAAAAAAAAATTAAATTTAAAGAATATAAAACATGATCATTATAAATTTTGGTGAGATCAAGGGTAGACCGGCAGTTTTTTTCTATTTCATAAAAACACTTCATATTATTCTGTAATAAATACATTGGACTATTTGATAAAAACACTTCATATTATTCTGTAATAAATACATTGGACTAGTAGTCTAGTAGTAGTACAGTGGAAACCTCCAAAGTCTGATAATCCAAATTTCTCATAAACCGCATTTTGCAAGGGAATACATGTAGGTTATTTTTTTCTCTTTGACTATTAAATTCGCTCATAATTTGAGGAATTTCTGGTTTGATTCTCTTAATTCGAAGCTCACCACCAATAGGCATTATAAAATCACTGTCAAGCAGAATTCAATGCATTTTGCTGCCCAAGACATGCTTTTAGAAGAAATGGGGTTGGGAGATGGTTGCTATAATTTTAGTTTGATTATAAAAGAAAACTATGGATATTAGCAAACTATCATAAACACAGATTTTGAGATACATGTACCTTTTAAGGTAATAAACAGTCTACTTATTTTAACATTTTGGGGTTAAGTTATGTCCCCTTCTGTAATTCGAATCCCCAGTTACATTGAAATCCCAAGCAATTTGAATTATGAAGTTTTCGCTGTAGTAGCAATGGAACCAGACTCTCAGGCATGTTTCATAGTAAATGCACCCAAGAATATTTGTTCTATTTTTCCGTAACAGTAAACACTGTTGCCTCCCAAACTGAGTCGCCTGTCACAGACACTAAATTTTCAATGATCATTGACACTAAATGACAGTAAAAATTTAAATACATCACTCATATTTTAGTTAGGTGTAAGTAGTTTTAGTTTTATTGACAAAATATCACATAATTACTCAGTAATTGTCAATCTAAACATATATGTATATTCACTTGTACTTGGCAAAAACATTTTCAAAATGGCTCATAACTCCTAGCAGAATCTCAAGACAAATATATAAATAAAGAAAATTATGAGCAATTCAACAGCTGTCATTCAGTTTACCAGCCCTCTAGCTCTGGAGTATTCTATTTTAAAGTCCGTTTAGAACAGGAATTAACAAGACTGAAAAAAAAAGAACATTGACTTGTTAACAGATCATACCCCCAACATGTCATAATCTCAGAGTTCAAACAAACAGGGATTGAATACACCTCACACAATGATTGAAAGAAAACCTTGGAGCTGTCGAGAAAGTTTCTCCCAGACTCCACAAAAAGGGCGAATCTGGATATTGATGGAATGTTGTCAGCAGGAGCCACCGTGGAACCTCTCGCATCACCCATCCCTTCAAGCCCCTGGAAAACACTTTCCTTTTCTTATTATTCCCATCCCTTCAAGCCCCTGGAAAACTCTTTCCTTTTCTTATTATTCCCATCCCTTCAAGCCCCTGGAAAACACTTTCCTTTTCTTATTATTCCCATCCCTTCAAGCCCTCTAGAAAACACTTTCCTTTTCTTATTATTCCCATCCCTTCAAGCCCCTAGAAAACACTTTCCTTTTCTTATTATTCCCATCCCTTCAAGCCCCTAGAAAACACTTTCCTTTTCTTATTATTCCCATCCCTTCAAGCCCCGAGAAAACACTTTCCTTTTCTTATTATTACATAATGCATTGGAACTACACTTTAAAAATTCTGCATGATATTTCCACCATTCCTGAGACTGACATATTATTTGTGATAATGGCAAGGCAAAACAAAAACTCGTAAAACCACCCTGATCCAATCACTTGCAACAGTAGGCTACAACAAGCCTAGAGCTGTGGCCCTCTCGTACCTGAATCACTAGCAATCTGTAATCTGTAAACATGTAACAATTTTTGCGACTTGTAGAAAACTTGAGATGTGGCATCCAGGCCCAGTAAGTGATACTTCAACAACGACAGACAACAAAGGCGTGGAAAGTGGCGGAGGTCGCGACACCGGGGCTAGCGCTCACTGCTGGACGGGCATGTTTGTTGCGGGTCGGGATGACACGGCATCCTCCTCCTTCCACTGCTGGGTCACCGTGCGGACCTGGGTGTAGAACTGGATGCCCTGCACGCACACACAGCAAAACAAAGCAAGTGTTAGGAAAAATATTGTATGGCTGGTAGAACCAGACCTGCCTACTTGTACCGAATTGATCGGTACATACAGATTTTCGTCGTCAATCCGAATTTCCCGATTTCCACAGAAATGTTTTTTAAAGTGAAGATATTCAGCAGCGCGATCGCCGAGTTTTTTCCAATGTCTGCCTCTGTTCACCACTGATCAAGAGACCCAAGACAAGCACCGTTTCCACGACGGCAGAAACCTCATGACCTGCACCTGTTACATTTTAGCCTAGTCCGTCTCGACGACGTATTTCGTCAGTCATAGTTTAGTCTGGCGTTATTTCTAACTTACTATTTTGATTGTCCGTAAAGTTTATTAGCCTTAAAAAAAAATTATAACTTGATGTGGTTGTTGGTGTCTACGGTCTAACATTCTTTTGCGAAACATGCGCCCGTGTGCTTTTGCAACCAAGAAAATTAATGTAGATCTAATTCAGACTAGCATCCTAATCTTGATATAGAAACCTGGTTCTACTAAGGCGATTTGTCTTTGAGGAGCTACACTGTATCCGAATGACCAGCGCATTTGAGATGGAACTCTGGAACAAAACTAGATTGAATCTAGATTTATATTTTACCAGTGCACCGATGTGCGCTATCAAGATAAATTGGTCACAAGGAAGATCCTATACGGCGACAGGATTACAAAGCGTGATTGCTAGAACATGGTCGATCACATTATACGAAAGGCTGAGTCTATACGCACTAAAGACATCATTTATAAAAGTGATTCTGACCAAATTTTGCTATACATTATCACTTTTCTTTAAAAAAAAATAACAAAAACTCTCAGACTTTTCTCCTCACTGTTAGACCCCCCCCTCGCAATCTCTTTCTTTATTCGCTCTTTAACTCATCTCTTTCTGTCTCCCTACCTCTCTAGGCTTTCTAGCTATTTTTCTCTCTTTCTCTCTTGGCTTTTCAACTTATCTGTGTGTGTGTGTGTCTGTTTCCTCTCTCACATTCTTTTTCTATTTCAATCTCTCTCGGTATACTACACTCATCTTTATCTTCTCACTCTTCCTCTCTCATTCGGTTTTTATTTCTTCATCTTCTCATTCCCCCCTTTGTCTGGATGTCTTCTCTGTCTGTCTGTGTGTGTGTGTGTGTGTGTGTGTGTGTGTGTGTGTTTCTCTCTCTCTCTCTCCTGCTTCCTCATCCGCTTGATTGAAATCGAAGTGTTTCAGACACTCCCTATACACATGTACTGAGTACATGTATCATGATTAACAGTATAACACTGACCCAGCTAATAGAGAACAACTGCGTTTGTACCTATGTTTTGCTATGGGAGTACCTAAATGGGGTCAAGTAGGCAGGCCTGTATAACCGAACATGTTCGAAACAAAGCATTTATCTGTTGACATGTTAAGTACGTAATTTTTGGTCTTTTCCGTTGTTCACAACTGTCCACAAAACAAATCTTAATGACTGACACGAGAAGATCAGATTTGAGGTTTTCAACACCCAAATGATTAGATTTACTGCATTAAAAACTCTACGAAACATTTTGTGAAAATGTATTTCAGTGTAACATTCCAACCTACCTGCTTGCCAAGAAAGCTTTTCTGCAAATATGTTAAGTTTTATATTCTGGCATACCTGCTTGCCAAGAAAGTTTTTCTGCAAATATGTTAAGTTTTATATTCTGGCATACCTGCTTGCCGAGACAGCTTTTCTGCAAATATGTTAAGTTTTATATTCTGGCATACCTGCTTGCCGAGACAGTTTCTGAGCAAATATGTTAAGTTTTATATTCTGGCATACCTGCTTACCAAGAAAGCTTTTCTGCAAATATGTTAAGTTTTATATTCTGGCATGTGAAAAGGTATGTTAGGTTTTATATTCTGGCATACCTGCTTGCCATAGAAGTTCTGGTCTCCCCTGAACGATCCTCGAGACCCGGTGAAAGAAAACATCGGCAGAGGCACTGGGATTGGCACGTTCACTCCGACCTGGTGTGGGCAGAAACAGTTTAGAGGCTTGTATACTCCTGACTAGAGGTCTGAGCATAACACATCTATGCAGTCTGTTGCTTGGGCAGAATCCCCTACAGAGTGTGATCCACACAGGTCGATCAAAGAACTCTTTTGGTTTTACACTGGGCTGGATCTCAACATGATATTTTACTGCAAGTCCAACTAATCCAGCATGGGTTTACAAATTGAGCTCAGCCCAATAAAGTCAAATCAGAGAAAAAGTAAGAAAGTAGCATATTTAAGTTCCTCTGCCTAATGTTACACATAATGAAAAATAACTCTTTGATTTTAGGTGGTGGCATGTGACTGAAAACTTTGCTGATGAAAGAATGGGAGAGATGAGAGACACAGAGAGAGAGAGAGAGAGAGACAGAGAGAGAGAGAGAGAGAGAGAGAGAGAAAGAGAGAAAGATAGAGAGAGAGAGAGAGAGAGAGAGAGGAGAGAGAGAGAGGGGGAGAGAGAGAGTAGAGAGAGAGAGAGAGAGAGAGAGAGACAGAGAAAAAGAAGAAACAAAAAAGAGAGGGAGGAGAGAGAGAGAGAGAGAGAGAGAGAGAGAGAGAGAGAGGAGAGAGAGAGAGAGAGAGAGAGAGAGAGAGAGAGGGGAGAGAGAGAGAGAGAGAGAGAGAGAGAGAGAGAGAGAGAGAGAGAGAGAGAGAGAGAGTGTGTCCATACCTGTCCCACGTCACACTCCATGGTGTACTTGCGAGCCGTGGCGCCGTTTGTCGTGAAGATGGCCGTTCCGTTGCCATAGGGATTTGACTTGACAATCTTGATGGCGTCATCCAAAGTCTCTGCCTCCATGCTCACCAGGACGGGCCCGAAGATTTCCTCCTGGTAGCATCTCATGGAGGCCTGGGGGGGAGTAACAGGGCTAGTCTGAGGTCGGCTAAACTGACACATGTACAGCAGTGGTAGAATTTATAACCTAGGATCTACTTGGACATCACACTTCACACCTAAGATACAGAACATCTTGCTGGCGACAGGTGTCGAAGTGTACACCGGTACAGTGAGCCTTGTGTCTATCCTGACACCTAAAAATTGAATGCCTTTTTTTTTCTTTTAGTTTTACCATAAATATCGATAAGTATCAATTCTTTGCAGTCCTGTAAAGAAATTGTTTTGTTTCTTTTACACTGAAACAATACTAGAGTATTTCTTTATCAGCAGTTGCCAATGTTGAATCGAAGACAAGTTTGAACAAAATTCTATGAAAAATTAAACAGTATTGTAAAGAGTTACACGCAAAACCAATGGCTTCCTCTAAAAAATGTTTCACATTGAACCCTATCCAATATTGGTTAAGATAGTAATTGTGTGTAAAAGTTCAGGTGGTGAAAAGAGATCAAGGCAAAGTCTGTGTCTGTGTCTTCGGTTTGACGCGCGGGACTTACATCCACCTGGTGCAGAATGGTTGGCCCGACAAAGTTGCCCTTTTCGTAACCTTTGACCTCAATACCGCGGCCGTCGAGGAGGATCTGAGCGCCCTGGTCCACGCCAGACTGGATCAGCGAGCAGACGCGCGTCTTGGCCGCGGGCGAAATCAGAGGGCCCAGGTCAGCGTCCGGCTCGTGACCTGAGGAACAGTGGGGGGGAAAGTCACAAATGGAAGTTCAGCCTGAGATATTTAGTATGAAGGTTCTGGGAAGCTGAAATGTAGGGAAATGATTGCAGGCCTGCCAACATTACGGTTTGGGTGTAATTTATTATGCCAAAGTGCGGCAATTACGCCTTGCAGGCGATCCTTGAAGCTTACACAATTGTACATCCATCTTATTAATTAAATCCAAGACATTTTTTTCCACATTAAATCTTTCTATTTTTTAAATGTTTTACAATTTGTGCACCCATGAACCTTAATTAATTTGCAATTTACCCCTAGTGGTCTTTTATTTGATTAGTTTTACTAAATTCATGAATCTACACTCATCGAAACCTCTATGGACTTGGAGACATGTGATCACCCCTAATTATGAACATCAAGATTTCAATTTTTCCCCTTTGTAGCTTTGTAAAAAGCTCCGGTATTTTGTCAAGAAGACAACATATTCAATTTCTTTTTAGGTTTTAAGTTAGTCAAGGAGTATCACACCGCAAGTTTTCGACATTTTATTACTACGAAGTTCCCAAAATTACTTTGAGTAACAGTTGATCTTACTCTGGGACAACATTTAGGCTGGCAGGCCTGAGATTAGCTGTAAGGATTTTCTACCCATCAAAACTCTTATAGCTAGATGAATTCTTACAAAGTTACATGCAATGCACCTTGTTAACAGTAAAAGCTGAGTCAAGGAATAATTAAAGTACAATTTCATAGTGAGATCAGGAATACCAAAAAAAGAAGAGAGTTGCAATAATTGAGATGACTTAAAATGAAAGCGTTGACAAGAATTTTGGCAGTATTTTCATCAATAAATTTTCTTATTTTCCCTAAATTCCGAAGATGATAATGCATTGTTTGACACATCCAAGTGACTTGAGTCTTCATCGAGAGATCAGGATCAAAGTAAAAGCCGAGATTCCGAATGGCTTTAGTTGACTCAATAGAGATGGTAGCATTGCCTATTTCCAGACAATCGAATGCAATGTTTGCTCTTTGTTGGTTTGTGCCCAGTAAAATTATCTCTGTTTTGTTGTCCTTTAATTTGAGCTTATTGACAAGCATCCATTAGTTTTATTGGTTGAAATAACGTTTATCGAAAGTCAACTTTTTTTGTATTTTTAGCATCCAATCAGCATTATATAATTTTACTTCTCTATAGTTCTCTGAACAATCAGTCAAGGTGCTTCACGTTCCTGTGTTCTATAACCCGACTCAGTGTCACTGGTGCTTGTGATCAGTGCATAGGGATGTGCATGTTGCGCCCACATGCAAGCGATAAGCTACCTTGAAAGGAGTGACCGCGCCTCAGATTTTAGAGTGTAGTCTTTTTATGCTCGCAATAATCTGAGGTAGGGATGCAGAAGCCACCAATCTGCATCTGAGGTTGCCTTTCTTGTTCATCCATCGCTTGATGACACATGGCAAGTTGGACTTCGCACGCCTCTGTTCGCATATAATATACTACATGTAATTACTGCTGCCTCGTTGCTGGCGGATAGACTTCGACCTTTCCTTGTTAAACCAAAGCTTTTAATGCAACTGGGATACACGGCCAAGAAAATGTAATTGTAATTTTCCTCACCATCATCATTATTATTCCTCCAAAAGTTCTTAACTAATTTATATTAGCTTCCTTTATAGACGTTATTATTCTCTTGCAATCAGTAGAATGTTCAATACGCCAATCAAACCTCAAAGTCATGATGAAAACTTAACTGAAAGTACAATGTAATGATTGTAAAAACTAGTAACAGTAAATAGAGAAGAACAGGAAGTTGTATTTTTAGGATCTAATAAAGAATTAACTTTCAAGACATTCTCATTATATCTCAAGGCTTTGTCATGTAACATTGACAGGCAATCGATGATTACCACTTAGTCTAATAGAAGATCATCTGATATAATTATCTAGATCTAGATTTTCTACTCTAGATTAAAGCCCGGTCACTGAGGCATACATGTATCACTGTAGAGTTCTATTTACAAAGCAGTGTTTATCATTATTTATAAGGCTCTCAACTGACTGCGTTTATCTTTGGCTCTCAATGACAGATACCATTATAACAGGGTTTTTAAAGAGAAAGTGTCCTTTCAGCTTACACAATCGTACCTCCATCGTATTAATTAAATACAAGATGTTTTTTCTGCATTAAATCTTTCTATTTTTTAAATCTGTTTCACAATTTGTGCACCCATGAACCTTAATTAATTTACAATTCACCCTTAGTGGTCTTTTACTTAATTAGTTTTACTAAATTCATTATCTACACTCCTCCAAACCTCTTTGGACTTGGAGACGTGCGATCACCCCTAATTATGAACATCAAGATTTCAATTTTTCCCCTTTGTAGCTTTGTAAAAAGCTCCGGTATTTTGTCAAAAAGACAACATATTCCATTTCTTTTTAGGTTTTAAGTTAGTCAAGGAGTATCAAACCGCATGTTTTCGGCATTTTATTACTAAGAAGTTCCAAAAATTACTTTGAGTAGCAGCTGATCTTACTCTAGGACAACATTTCGGTTGGCAGGTCTGACATTAGCTGTAAGGATTTGCTACCCATCAAAACTTTTATAGCTAGATGAATTCTTAGAAAGTTATATGCAATGCACCTTGTTAACAGTAAAAGCTGAGTCAAGGAATAATTAAAGTACAAGATAAGTTTTAAAAAGTAGCCTTTGATTAGCTGTTTAAGACTAGCTTAACTTGAGGGCACAGAGCCACGAGCCGAGATTTAAACAGCAGACTCCTTGCTCTCTCAGTTCAGGTCACTGACTACTTGGGCTACTACTGTGCGTTTTCGCCTGTTCAAATTGTTCCATAAAAGTTCAAGTGGAATTGATTTGAGTGGGAGGAATAAAATAAAATAATTTGTGTCTGGGTAGAGCATCAGAAAAGCCCAAGTGCTCACACGAATCATCTGATGTAAAATTTCCAACTGGGTTAGCAATAACTTTTGGTTAACTACCCGACCTTGATAAGCTGAGTTAAACCCTCCTAATAGAATTTCGTCACGAGCTTCGTGTACCAGGACAACTGACCTGCGTTGACTTTGAGCTTGCGAGCCTTCTCCACCAGCTCTGGGATCCACTCCCGCGCCTCCCCGACAAAGATGGCGGTCGAGAGAGCCATGCACCGCTGCCCCGCCGCGCCAAATGCAGCCCCGACAAGGGCGGTCAGCGTGCTCTCTTTGTTGGCGTCTGGCATGATAACTCCGTGGTTCTTTGCCCCCATGTTAGACTGGACGCGCTTGCCGTTCTTGGAGCCTCGCTCGTAGATGTACTGGCCCTGCAGGGAGAGTAACAGTCCCTGGCTAACTCTGAGTCAAAGTGTTTACCCAGGCAGACATGTTCTTACTCAATAAAACAATTTGTTAAGGCACTAATTTAATTAAACAAAACCAAAACAACCGGAAGGTAATCAATTCAATTTTTAAAAATAAAAAACAAAATAAATAAAAAAAAGAAAATAGAGAAATAAAACCATGGTTTATGAATAGTTAAGACTTTTGTGCAGTCTAATTTGTTTGCTTATTAAATCCACTTGCTAAATCAAAAGTGGAAGGATTTTCTAGACCGTCAAAATCAAAACATGTAAAAAATTATCAAGCTAAAAAAAACGTTGCTTTGAATTTCTATGTAAATGTAAATACCACTTATCAGTTCCCTTCATCTAGAGACCTACACATGAACTCGAATATTGCTTACAACAGGATCCCCACAACCGTGCCAGCAGGCATTGAATCTCGGAGTGTTGGCTTGTGGGCCTCTAGCTATTAGCAGCCGCCTCGGGTTTCAGTGAAACAGCCTCGCTCTATCAGTTTAGTTAGAGTTAAAGGTCTGTAACCTATCACACCTACAAGCTGTGACAGGTGGCCCTGTCAGGACACTGGTCTAGCACCAACAACAGAAAGCTCATGCGGCAGACAGCTCAGGGAGAGACGGGTGGGACGTGGTACGGTTCGAAACTGACAAATATTGCATGGATATCTTTACACAGTTATGTCGTGTTCAACCACATCACCACTTTCGCAGTATCAGAATTCCCTCCACTTGTTTAGATCATTGTAACAACCAAAGATCATTCACCTGTGCGTGTTCTGTTATTCAATGAGCTAAGATTTCCAAATGTTAAACTTTTTATAGAAAAAAAAAATTAAAATATAGCAAACAGGCACTTTGAACAAAAAGATAAAAAAATAAAAGAATGCTTGAGTACAAGTACTATTTGTTCATCATCTGAACACTCCCACTAGCTGTTTGGCCTTTTCTCTAAGCAGCCCAGTTCGAAAACAAACAAAAATTGCTATTAAACGTTCAAAGTAGATACCACCTTCCTGATCAGGTAAATTCTGACATCAAAAACTTGCTATTAAACGCTCCAAGTAGATACCACATTCCTGATCAGGTAAAGTCTAACATAAAAAAATTGCTATTAAACGTTCGAAGTAGATACCACCTTCCTGATCAGGTAAAGTCTGACATCAAAAATTGCTATTAAACGTTCAAAGTAGATACCACATTCCTGATCAGGTAAAGTCTGACATCAAAAATTGCTCACCGCCTGGTCGGAGCCGACGAACGAGATGGCCTTGATGTCGGGTGCGTCACAGATGAAGTTCACAGCTGGGGACGACACAGAACCACATGAGGAGCAAACTCAGCGATAAACTGACAACATCCCAATATTTTTTGTAATCTGTGACCCACTTTAGATTGTCCTCATCAGAATGACTCAACAGTTTGCACAATTAAAAATTCATTTCTTGTGCAAACTCCAAAAATGTTCGTTAGATTAAAAAAAAACAACTATTGTTTAAGAAGAAGTGCAGATAGTGAAATTTAGGTGTTGTAAGAGGCCAATATGTTTTAACCAGTGTGTCTGGAAGTTTGGGGACTATAACTGGTCCATAATTATGTTTTACTGGTGTGTCTGCTTGAAAATCAATAAATTATAAACCATGGCCCTGCGTATCCCAACCCTGCCGTGACTCACAGTCGTGTGCCCCGTGGATGACATTGACCACGCCTGGCGGCATCCCCGCCTCCCGACACAGCTCCATGAGGATCATCGTGGCGCCAGGGTCGCGCTCAGACGGCTTCAGGATGGACGTGTTGCCACAGACGGCCGCCAGGGGGAACATCTGGGGAGGGCAACAAAACACTGCAAACACTGCGCTCTGCTACGTTTGTGGGAGCATAGCACTGGATGATGGTGTCTCTTCTGTCCTTCGAGTTAAATCTTCAAATTATCTTGCAGTGAGAATTCTTGGTCATACAGGAAGCATGGGTACTGGTATTCTAGTTTACAGTCATTAAGAACTCCATTATCAAAGAAGAAATTCATAAAAATGCTTAGTTTTCAAACATTTTTCTGAAGCACACCTCTTGCAGTGAGAATTCTTGGTCATACAGGAAGCATGGGTACTGGTATTCTAGTTTACAGTCATTAAGAACTCCATTATCAAAGAAGAAATTCATAAAAATGCTTAGTTTTCAAACATTTTTCTGAAGCACACCTCAAATTTACTTACTACATATAAATCTATAAGTGTTACAATCAGCTCTCATTAGATTCAGACTAATTTAATAATTATTGTTAAATTCAATCAAATAATTTCTCTTCAAAACAGATAAAAATAAGCATAACAACACAAATTAGTGACACAAAAGAAAGTGTAAGGGAGAACGTGTAACGTGTAAGAAAGTGGATGTGTATACCCAGAGAGGAATCATGGCGGGGAAGTTGAACGGCGTGATTCCCGCGACGACCCCGAGGGGCAGCCTGAAGGTGAACGTGTCCATGTCTTTGCTGATGCCGGCGATCGTCTCCCCGAGCTGGAGCGACGGGATGCTGCAGCAGTGCTCCACAACCTCTGCAGCACAACGCACAGAAAACGGGTACGGGTCAACGCACAGCAACTCAACTTCTTCAGCCCCACATTTAACTTTTGTAAAAAGTCCTACTTATCACTACTAGCCCATTGCTAGGTCTTCTTGACTGATTTTTAATTTGTTTCATTTGCAAACATTCCACAAGTTCTTCACTTTAAAACTTAATAATTATATTCATGAGTGTACTCAAGAAATCCTAATAATAAAACAAAACAAACAAAATTCGCTATGAAGCAATACACATTCTCTTTCTTGTGGTCTCACAATCTTGTAAAAGGTAAAGAAAACTATGACAAATAATACAGAATTTTACAAACAGTTCCGAGCCTGGTTGAACAACTGGCATTTAAAGTATATTCCTGTATATATATTGTCTGAAAAATGTTAAGTACAGTTTATCGACAAAGATTCAATTCTTAATTTTTTGCTCTTCTCAATCTCTAAATTGACTTTTAGCCCATAACTTTGGTATTATGATTATCAGCTTGTGTTTGTCGTCACTGAAAACCTAGCAACCGTCACCACCAACTTCCTGTATCAGCCACAGTTCTACTCACGGAGGCCTCGCGTGACGTCACCCACTGCGTCCACCAACGTTTTCCCCTGCTCCTGTGTTATATTGGCCGCCAACCTGTCCTACAAAAACCATTGTAAACAATAAAAAATAAATACTACAATATTAAAAAGATAAGGGGTATATTTAATTTCTACCATTCTTAACTTTACACAAAGACTGCTTTCTAAAACTGAATAAGGATTCATAATTTTTGTAGATTAAACTATTATTTTGCTTTCATTTGAAATTCAAATTTTATCTTTATAAGCTTTATACAAAAACTTATCTTCTACAACTGAAAAGGGGATTCATAATTCTTTGTTGATTAAACTATTTGATTTCTATTGAAAGTAAAACAAAAATCACTCATCCAAGATTTCATTGAAAACAAAACGAGCAACCTCCCAAAGTGATTGAACTATTTGCTCAATTTCTTTTTAGATTCAAACGCAAATGAGGCTATAGACCCCCACCATGTTCCTCTTGATGAGGTCCTGCAGCTTGAACATGACCTGCTGGCGTGTGAGGACTGTGGTGCTCGACCAGGCAGGGAACGCGTCTCTCGCCGCGGCCACGGCAGACTCCATCTCAGCCCGCGTGCTCTCAGGAACGCGCGTCACCACCTCGTTAGTCGCCTGCACACAGACACACGCAACCACACTGATAGTTAATGTTCGAAAAGATTCTGTAGGAACTATAAATTGGTTAAGTCATCTACATCTACAGAAGTAAAAGAAGACATAAAATATAATTTATAAAATCAGCTTTTTTCAATGGTACATGCATGGGTGGGAGCAAAACATTTCAAAAAGACTGCAGAAGAAGTGAATTTCTGCAACCCATCGCATATTTTTTCTTATTAGGTACAATGTACCACTGCAGGTCTGTCTGGACATTGGAAATCCTAATTGAACCAATCAGCTAAATAATGTTCATGATATACAAAATTCTGGAACATGTTTTTAATTCTATGAGGATTTGAGACTTAACATACTTGTTGTCTTCTTTTAAAAAGACCACTTTTTGTGACAAACCTTGTACCAAAAGTATTTTTAATATGATTATCGGCCTAATAGGATATGCATAAATATAAATCGAGACCTAGGAAAAAACAAACATTTAAAAACCTTGCTGAGTAAGCTTTTCTTCATGTGAAAATACACGCTATTTCTACCTTCGGTTTTTTAAGACTGTGAATGGTGCATTGACATACAAAGTTCAAACTTCAATAAACTGAATCTATGTCTGCGTCCTTCTTTGTCACAAATAATAGATCTAATTACAACACTCCAAATTAAAAAAAATAAAAGAAAATGAAAGATGAGGATAAATATTCCTCTCAAATACATGTAATTTGTATAAATTGGCCATAAAGAGGCCATCGGAGTGTCAGAAGTCTTTCAGTTGTCATGTCATCAAACAATGAAAAAAACCCAATAAAGGCACCCTTGCATGCAGATTGATGGTTTTTGTATTCCTACCTTGTTAATGACACATCAAATAGTACTTGCGCTATTGAACACAATCCAGAAGAGAAAAATAGTTTTACCTGGACGCCCATAAGAAAATGTAATTATCGATATACGGTTGACTTACAAAATTAATGGGTAATTTTTAACAGCTCTTGATCACTGCTACTGCCTCAAATTTTTTTCTTAGTTAATACATGTACCGAGCATTTATGAGAAGCCGGCATGTGGTCTTGTGAAATTTCTAATAGGGCGGCATGCCGGCTGTAGGCGGCACTCTCCCACCCACATACATGTATCTGAAACTTATGATTCATTTACAACCCTTTCAAAAAGCTGCCATTACTCTATTTAATCAGTATAGAACTGTAGATAGACAAATTTGATGAGTGCTAGTGCAACCTAACCGCTGGCAAGCTGACAACTGATGATCTTTACAGTGTATAAAATCATACATTTTAGAATCATTAGACAGAAAGAATTGACAAGAAAAGATTTTGTTACATTGCCCACGCTAAAGAAACTTCAAAGTTTTTTTTTACTCACTGGATTATGCAGGTCGATCCATTTGTCCGTCTTGGACTCAACAAATTCGTTGTTGATGAACATCTTGGTTGTGGGCTGAGGAAGTCCACAGAAATAATATGGCTAGTTAAAGTTTGCGGGTAGTTTAATAGACGACAAGATTTTTTTCATAAGCATAAATTCAAACATTGAGAAACAGGTTTCATAACAGCGCACTAAAAGGCATACAGATTTCTGAAATTTGACCAACAGCACAGAATACAACCATATAAAAACAACTTACCACGCTTGCTGCATAAAACCGCGACAACTGCACAGCATTGCTGCCGACCTGAAACATGATTGAAAATCAAACAAATAAGGTTCTGTGATCTATAAGATTAAATCAAACAAAAAAGGTTCTGTGATCCATGAGATTACTAAATTTTAAATACCGTCTCAACCTCAATCGAGATCAATGTTAAGCAAGATTTGATCTAAACCAAATTCAACTGTCAGTAGAGGTGAAAATTTTGTTAATGATTTCACTTAATGTTATAGGCATCATTCCAACTACAGATGGTTTAACAATGTGGGTAAATAATTTTCACATGGAATCATATTGTTTTGCAGTATTGGTTAATGACTTTTATTGCACATGAAAGTCATGGTTGAGGGCCGCTGTATAGATCAACCAGGATTCTGATATGCGTTTGGGTCGGATCTACAATATTTTAACTTTTTTGGAACATGAGTCGATCCTACACTTTAGATTTCATAACGTGAAAATCATAATAAACTACACACTCATAACCATGTATGATTATAGTGGCAAGTAGATAATGCTTGCTTAACAATGTTTTATTTTACATACCAATCTGATGTGGCGGACTGCTGAAAACAAAGCCATAGTTGCACTGATCACTCAGACCATCCACTCCTACTGATACCAGGTTAGCTCTGCCTCTGTGGTGAGGGAAAATAAAATATTTAGCATTTAAAACCCAGAATGAGGCTTTATTAACAAAATAATAGTTGCTTGAGTAACCAATTAACAATGGAAGTATTGCAGGAGATTCATTTGATCAAATTCTTGGCTTGCCTTATCAGACAAAAAAAACCTTTTCTTAAAAGATCTATAAGACGCTTGGTGAAGGAACTGTTCATTCATTCATTAATCGCCTTTCGCATCCTGGTTCTCCGTCCGGGACGCCTCGGCAGCTTCTTGTATTTTAGTTGTAAGTTGTTTCCATTTCTGTCTGTCTTGTGCTGTTGAACGAAATTCATATAAATGTAACTTATTTTTAGGTTGAAGTGTGTCTGCAGGCGAGATAAGTCCTTGTTCAGTGTAATTGGCATTGTTGTGATGGGCCTGCCTCAAAAACGTTTGCCTTCATAAGGGAAAAAATATTTGCTCATGTTTGTTCATTGTTTTTGAACATCTAACACGACCAACTAGGCTTTATTGTGGACTGGTTTCAAGAACTAATGTCTGACTAGACTATAAGGCCAAGCCCTTCGTTCGGATCTTGTCACTCTGATCTGTCCTGGGGAACTTAGACATGCCATCAAATCCAAAAAGCTCCACCCTAAAATCCCAAATTTTACAGTAAAATTACAAACAGGCCAGAGAATTTCAGAGTCATAAAACTAATAAAATTAAACGTCTAATCGATTTTTAAGCAAAATTAACGAATTAAAACATCTAAAAATGTATTAAAAAAAACAACAACAGACAGACACAACAATTACTGCTTCCTCCCCTTCCTTGAACAACAAACAAATCGAAAGTGCTATAAATATTGATTCTTTTTATTTTCTAAGTGTGTGCGCAAATGTTAAAATGTTTTCTTAGAATGTTTGGTTAATTATTAATTCTGATTATAAATTATTGAGCCTACTTTAATTTGATGCAACCTCTTCAAGCAAACATTAAGTTCCTAAAGTTATAGATCCTGAAGATACTCAATTTTTAGTTCAGCACAGTTTAAATTTAGCTGTAATACTTAAGTTTTGTCCATCCTACAGTCCCCACGAATTTTGTGGGTTGCCAGCTAGTATTCCATACTTTAGGTCCTAGGGCTATATAGATCTAGATCTAGACTCTTCGCCTATTTAAATATTTGTTAACATTAATTTTAGCGATAATTAGCAATTTCTTGGAAGGTCGTGGTGTGGCCGGACCTGGGGGAGATTCTGCCATTTGTTGTTTGGAGGCGGCTCGCTGGTTGCAGGGTAGTCGGGACTTAATTTACGCATTATGTGGGTACCTGTTGCTGGTCCCATGGGCTGGGACAGGAAAGGTTTGCTGCCTTACTCTCTTTTTCATTCTTTTGATAGGAGGGGGAGGAGTGTGGTGGACGACAAGTAGGGACCTATTCATGATGAGTTCGGTGCCTTAAATGCCTGCATCCTTTGTAACATATTAGAATCTAAGTCTAAGTCCCCCCAAAGTTGGTGCAGGTCTGTCGTCTAGCATTGTGTTAAAACACTACAATATTAGCCCAATGCATGTGGACACATGTTAGTCTTATTTGCTTATCTGTATCATTGTATGTATACTCCTTGATTGCTTTGAGTTCGAGGGGAATGGCTTGAGCTAAATAAGACTGTTCCACTTAAATCTATCTCTATATGATATCTGAATCTAAATATCTACAATCTAGATTTAAGGTTTAGTTGATAATATACGTGGATAATATCAATCTTGGTCAATATGCATATATCTAGATCTAGATCGATCTAGACTATTTATTATCTTAATTTCTTTAACCTCGGATAGGGCTCAATGCTAGATCTAGATATAAACAACAACATAATGTTTATTGCTATCAACTTGCCGTTTCTTGGTTGGAGTGTTTTGCTTGCAAGAGTCCGGCGACAAATGGCAAAACTGCTTACTCCACGCCTCTAGAAACTCAGACCAGCAGAACCTACACTCGCGCTAGATCTAGACTAGCTGCCTAGCATAGCAGACCAAGTGGCCCGATCCTGTAGTCAAGATTGGTTTAACCCTGACCTGCAATGACCTTTGGCGGTGTGTTGTGCTTCATGTTGCAAAAGTCATTTGATAACTGGTAAACTGGTAATCTCCAAGACTGCAACACCAATATTTTTCCGTGAACTCTAAGTACAATTATGGGGTAAAATATGTTGCTTTAGATGTATCAGATATGTGGAAGATTTTTAAAGGGTGCTAGTTAGAACGGTGGTGGTGGTGGCAGTGGCAGTGGTAGTGATAGTAGTAGTAGTAGTAGTAGTAGTAGCAGCAGCAGTAGTAGTAGTAGTAGTAGTAGTAGTAGTAGTAGTAGTAGTAGTAGTAGTAGTAGTAGTAGTAGTAGTAGCAGCAGTATTAGTAGTGGTAGTAGTAGTCTAATTATAATTAATCCAGTTGTCTGCCTCTCCTAAAAATCTAGTTGTAGTAGGAGTAGGAGGAAGAAGACTAAAAGGAGAAGCCTAGTATTACAAGTAGCAGTAGCAGTAGTAGTAGGCTAGTAGTAGTAGTAGTAGTAGTAGTAGTAGTAGTAGTAGTAGTAGTAGTAGTAGTAGTAGTAGTAGTAGTAGTAGTAGTAGTAGTAGTAGTAGTAGTAGTAGTAGTAGTAGTAGTAGTAGTGATATGGGTAAATTTGAGTTCAATTCTTTAAGTCCAACGCCAGTGACAAGTCTATATTGTGGTTAGGTCCCAAGACCAACATCTGAAAATTTGCGTTCTGCCACACAGAGATAGTCCGAAAATACCATGACACCTGTCACATTAAACTGAGACTGGCTTAACCAGTAGGGGACAAAACTGGTCCGGTTGTTACAGCAAAAAAGTATGATCATATATACATTCTGTTATGAAATCTGAAGCAAACTTATGAGTTGTGTTTGTCTATACACACGCATACTCCACTAAAGCAGGCGCAGCTGCTGGTTAAAGGCTGGCTGTGGCACAGAAGATTGCGTGCAAGCTAAGCTGTTTTCGAGTACTGAGAACACAGGCAAACAGAGTTACCCACAAGTTCAAGTCTAGAGATGCTTACTATTTTGCTGGGGAAAATTCATTCCTCATTAATTTAAAAACAAATTATTTGAAGGTTCAAGTGAGTGATTACCAGAGGTTAATGAAATAACAACACATAATTTCAACCTAACATCATTGAGTCAAGTTAAGTTGTAAAGAATGTGTCCAATGCTATTCATGTATGTACCTTTACAAAATAAAACCCCTCATGCTGAGAAACTCCTTTGTAAAAACTTCAGATTGACAGTCGATTTTTTCCTAAGAATAAAATTAATTGTACATTTCTATGTGTATTTTGTTAGAATATCAGGAGATCAGTTAGACTTAGAGCAGTCTAAAGCACACAGAAACAACAGTGTGTCATACATAAAGGCCTTTATTTTAAAATCATTGTTCTTCATAAATATAAATAATTATAAACCTATGTGCATAATTATATAATTATAAATGTGCTAAATCAGCTGAGTCATACAAACTTTCATTGTTAGAGAAATAGTCTTATATTATAATTATGTTAGTAGAGGTCAGGCGTTGGTTACCCTGTAAGCACCAATACAAAATTAACACATTGATATTAATGGTTGATGACAAGAAGAGATTTGTAAGGACAAAAAAAAGAAAGGGGGCTGTTGCATATACAGTGGAATCCACATAGGATAAACCTCTTGAGGCCAGCCTAGAACTTTATTTTATCACAGGTTTACACTAAACATGGACTGCAAAGAAAGAAAAAATGTACACCTAGAAAATTGTTTGTTATAAGTCAAAGTTTATCTTAAGCGCATTACCCTGTATGTACTTATAAGCAGCCTGAATGAGCTTAACAAATAACTCAAGGGAGCTGGTCTCCAACACTGGCACAAACAATGTATTTACAAGGTGAGCTGAGCTAGACAGACTCTCTCTGGCCCACTGAGAGTCACTTCTGCTGACTAGAAACGAGAAAACTGAAGAAAGCAGTAAAAAATCACAATAGGATAGGACGTGGACAAGGTGGAGGGAGGCTCAGTTGGCAGAGCGTGGGACTTACAACCAGGAAGTCCCAAAATCCAGATCAGGCTAGCTGGGCACTCGATCAATTGAGCACACTACTTTTGTTCAACTTTAGCCACAGTTAATATACATTATCGTAAATTCTCGTCAGAAATGACCTTGTCATAATAGTGAAAACAATTTCAAATCTCGAAAAAACCTACCTTAATAATGTTTTACAAGACATTTATATACAATACACTTGTAGCTTTTGTGTGAAACATGTCATGCTCGAAGCGTTTCTTCTCAGGAAAGTTTTTAGAGAGCATGGACATCAGTCATGACCACAATACATGTACATGGAAAATAATCAAATAATACTAGAATGGTTTCAACATAAGAATAAAAAATAAAAGATACTATGAAAAAAAACTCTTCCAAGCCTCATACCATTCTTTCACAACGGCACATTACTTGCAGCAACGCTGAGTACAGATCTACAAAGAGAGAGAGAGGAGCAACCCATACAAGAAAATCGTGTGGTTGGTCCAAAACCTTTAGACTCAAGCCAGCTGTGCTCAGACTCCAGGACTCAAATTCCAATACTTTGTATTTTTTGGCTTGAAAAATCCCATTAAAAAAATCATGGCTTCATGGGTACTTCACTTAATCAAAGGATTCCTGTAGTTTTATCCATTTACAAATAAATGGGCTGATCTAGTTTAATTGTGATCTCCCCCCCCCCCCCCCACTTGCTACCTTCGCTGTTTTTGTGTGGTGTTGTTATTCTTTGTCTCCCCCCCCCCCCCCCCCCCCCCCTTCAATTCTTAACTGTTTGCGTCCACCTTGCCCCTGCTTTCACGGTGTAGACTGCCTCCCACTTTATTATGGAATGTTGAGTCACATGTAACAAGTTTGTCTCCACTTCAACATCTTGACACACAAAGTTAAATTCATCATTTTGTGATCAATACAACCAGTTTCATGGCCTAGTCAAATAAACTTTCAGGAGATCTTAAAGTTGATAACGACAACAAAAAAACAACAAACTTTTAAACTCTTACTTTAGCTGAACAAGGCTGATCTTACATTATGGCGGTCCCCTTTATCAAGGTAAAAGCTGTGGGAAAATTACTGAATGTTATGTGCAAATTGTACATTATCAATCTCACTGAAAGGTTCTGATAAGGTTCACACTTCTTGAAAAACAGTTTGTAAAGAACATATCAAATTTTATCACATTTGAATGGCGGTCCCCTTTATCAAGGTAAAAGCTGTGGGAAAATTACTGAATGTTATGTGCAAATTGTACATTATCAATCTCACTGAAAGGTTCTGATAAGGTTCACACTTCTTGAAAAACAGTTTGTAAAGAACATATCAAATTTTATCACATTTGAACCTTTGTGGTCCGCAGCTGATAATTAGCCATCGTGCCCTCTCAGATTGGGGGGGGGGGGGGGGTATTTTTCCCCCCCCCGCGGGGATGTACCCCTGCCGCCTCGGGGTGGGGGGGGGGGGGGGGGGTGTCATATGTTCCCACGCCTCGGTGTGACATATGTTTCCATGCCTCGGTGTGTCATATGTTTCCACGCCTCGGTGTGACATATGTTCCCATGCCTCGGTGTGTCATATGTTCCCATGCCTCGGTGTGACATATGTTTCCATGCCTCGGTGTGACATATGTTTCCATGCCTCGGTGTGACATATGTTTCCATGCCTCGGTGTGACATATGTTCCCATGCCTCGGTGTGTCATATGTTCCCATGCCTCGGTGTGACATATGTTTCCATGCCTCGGTGTGACATATGTTTCCATGCCTCGGTGTGTCATATGTTTCCATGCCTCGGTGTGACATATGTTCCCATGCCTCGGTGTGTCATATGTTCCCATGCCTCGGTGTGTCATATGTTTCCATGCCTCGGTGTGACATATGTTTCCATGCCAACCGATCCTGCGCCAGTCTGAGGTTCACATGTAGCTGGGTCCATTCTTTCAAGCTGTCGTAGTAACTCGTACATGTACCACTTCCTGCTGGGGCCGCCTTTCCCTCTTTTTCTTGCCATTCTGCCAGTTAAGATTGTCATGCCTTGCTATGTGGCCAAAATAAGAGTTTATAATTGACAGTAATGTACGCTTCCTAGTAATTCTCTTTTAACACTGACTTCTTCCTTTGTTTTTGTTTTTGTAACTTATTCATGCTAGTTGTCGAATTACCCACATCTCGAAAGCTTCTAGTTTTATAACTGATTCTTTCTAGAGAGTCCATGTTGCATCGCTGCATAGCAGGAAGGAAAATACACAAATGTTTATTGCTCTTAGTGTTAGATCTCTTGAAATTTCTCTTGACATGGATAAGTCTTTTAGTTTCATAAACGATTTCGCTTGTGCTATTCTGCCAGCCGATCTCTATTTCTTTGGTGGTTTTGCCATTACTGGTTATTGTTTGTCTGAGCTATTTGAAATGCTGAACTTGTTTTTCGTCTACTAAATCTTTCTGTTTACTATCGACCATTTATTTTGGTTTTGCTTTCGTTCATGTCAAGCCTTTTTTGTTTGCTATTACTCTTTTAAGTCTTTACATCAACAGTTTTTGGAGTCTTCCTTGTTTGTTATCAGGGTAGTGTCGTGAACTTATCTTATGCATTGTATTATTTATATTTGTTCCATTGATGTTAATTCCCCTTATGTGGTTTGATTCCTGGAATATGTACTCTGTGTATATATTGAAGAGGTATGTAGATAATACACATCTTACTCCACATCAGATTTCTGCTGATAATAACATGTACTACATCACCATGAGAAAACAGCAACTGGAATGCATAGTGAGACTGAGAGGTAACTCTTCAGTTGACCAATTATTGGTTGACTGGCGTATATCTTGAGCTGACTCAAAACTATCATCCTAGAACAACATGGCAGATTTGGCCGTGGGTGTCCTGCTGTTTATAAGATACAGAGTTCACTGGCTCCTCTCCCTCTTTCCAATTATTTTCATGCTGCTGCTCTAGTCTCATTAATTTGTCATTATTAACACCATACAGGAGAGGACTTCAACACATCAAATTCAACATCTCATGGTAATATATATTTAAAAAACTGGTAAATCTGGTAAAAGATTATTTTCAATGAAACATCTTTCATACATTAAACTAAGACTTGCCGGGACCGTCAAACCTGTTCGAGTTCGCTCAGTATGATTAATACCGTTACAGGAAGTGTACAATGCTTATGTTTAAACAAAGTGTACATGAATAACTAAGGCAAACAGATTTAAAGCTGTTTTAACATTATAAACTGTGAAGGCAAACATAAATAATTGTAGGTGTTATGTAAACATACATTTTGAATATTGTAGAAGAAAAAGAAACAAAAAAAAACAAGGCAATATAGATATATATATATATACTTATGATATGATATCACGACAATGTGAGATTAAATTACCACAGCTGCTTTGCCTGATGCTGACAGTGACTTCCTTTAAATTAAATCTCCAAGTAAAAACTGTACACAAGGATACATCCAGCCCAAGTCAACACAGCTCAAATTATGTTCATTTGACACAACAAGGAATGTACAATTGTAAACGTAGAGCTGCAGCCATAAGCAATTGGTTTTGGTTCACATAATATAAAAAAACATATCTGGTCCAAAGTTCTTCAACGAAGTGAGCCTTGATGGTGAGACTTGCTTGACATGTGCTAGTTCTGTCTTCCAAGCTTGCACAGGGGTGCCCCGTCTTGCTATCCAACAGCCGCTAGCTCGTACAGATCCACCTTGAGAATTCATGGCCATGTTACCAACCTTGGACAGAAAAAAATAAACATTCTTCTCTTATTGTTTTTAACTTTCAAAAATTGAGAAAGACAGCAAAAAAAAATAAAAACATTATAACTAAGTTAAACTCTTAGAGAGTCAAGTTTGTTATGTTTTTTAGGACCTTACATGTAACGAAACCTGGGACGTAACAAAGTTTTAGAGTGGGCCCACTGACTTCGCTATACATGTATATGATACAGTGGACCCCGGATATAGCGGAGTTAGTGGGCCCAGATACTGCAATGAAGAATTAGAATGTGTTGGAAACTTCAAATATCTTGGCTCAATGAAAACAGACAATACTGACTGTTCTACAGATATTCCCACTGGGATTGCAATGGCAGAGAAAAGAATGATAGACCTTAACAAAATATGGAGGGGAGGGATCAAGACATCAATAAATAGCTAAAAATGAAAATCATGAAAGGTTTGGCGTGGAAAGTCATGACACATGGAGCGGAGGGATGGACACCTCGAAAAAGCGATGAGAAGAAAATCAAGAGTGCTGAAATATGGATCTACAGACGTCTTCTAAGAATAAGTTGGACAAAAAAAAAACGACAACATTCTCAAAGAACTGAATGTTCAAAGACTTCTTCTAAGTACCATCAAGAAAAGAAAATTGCCTGCAGAAATAAATGCACGCTAATGAAATATGTTCTACATGGTAAGAGGAGTAGAGGACATGACTAAGCAGGATAAATAGACAACATCAAGGAATGGCCCCGAAGAAATAGCACAACAGTATACACCAATACGGAAAGACGAGAAGTATGGAGATCCATAGTACAGAAAGCAGTACGGGCAGCAAACGTTTCTACAAAGTAACGACGCTGGATAGTAAGTAGGTAAGTAACATTTATGATAGCTTTCTCGTGTTTTCTTTCTATAGCAGCCTTCTCCCAACCCCATTTCTATTATTTTTAAAAGGCATGTCTTAGGTAGTAATAAGCACAGAATTCTGTTTGACAGATAGTACTTTTGTGTTGCCTATTGGTGGTTTCAGTTCGAATTCAAGACAATCAAACCAAAAAGACTTTTATTTATGAGTCTGATTTAACGAGAGTCAAAAAGAAAAAAAAACTACCCTCTTACAAAATTACACCAACTTTCTATAATAAAAAAAAGAGAATCCAGAACTCAGTTTTCTGAATGTCTGAACTAAGAAGAATTTCCCAAACATTACTCTGATAAATTAACAAAATAAATTGTTAGAGAACAACAAAACAGACATACATGTATTATCACAACGTGATTGATTCAGCAACATTTCGACTTGGTAACAGTTGCTGTATCCGGCACTGATGTGTTGTTCTCTTGCTCTAGCCGCACTGTGTCATTGGTTTCCGCATTCAAACTTTTATTTGTCGCTTCTACAACTTGTCTGCACAATTCATAAAAAGGCTGTGAGGAAAGAAAAAACCAACAAAATAAAATTAAAGAATGAAAAGAATATTTAAATTTATTTAGCCTCCCAGGTGCTACTGAATAACCTTAAGAATTCTCTAGAAACGCTTTACATAAATCATGCAAGCAAGCAACTAAAACTTTTTGAAGTTGAGTAATGCTCTTTCTTCCACTGTGACTTACCTTCTCTAGACTCTTCAAGTCTTTGGCACTCGTTTCATAATACAGAATTCCATTTTCATCAGCAAACTGGGGAAGGTACAACACAAAAATGTAACACAGATTGTTTTCTCTCAGTCTAAAGTTTATTTTTCTGGTTTCCTATTTTAGTACTGTAACCCCAAAGAATACAGACAGATAACCAACACCAGCTCTCAAAAGTTGAGTACCAAGCCACCAATGTGTGGAGTTAAGACTACAGAAAAACCAAAACCTTACCCTGATCAAACCTGGAAAGTGAAAGTTTGGATTTCTCCCAGGGAAAGCACCACCGGTAACAAGACTGTCCCTACAAAGTTAAACTTTGCCATGGAAGAAAACAGCCGTTTAACCAAAAGACTTGGTGAGGTCTCTCAGTCTCACCTGTTGGGCTGTTTCCGTGGCAACTTGGCGCCTCTCCTCCAGGTCTGTCTTGTTGCCAACGATGATCACGGCCGTGTCTTTCTGGGCATACTGAGAGGTGAAGACACACTGAAGTTCAAGGAAGGTTGATCATAACTATCTCTCGCCCAGTTATAACATATTACTGGCATTTGCAGGTTAATTATGGATAAACAGCTCACTTACAGCTTATGGCCAAGATATAGATCTAAGAAAACTTTATGTCTCTGGTTCATCTCTTCCCATTGTCCGTTCTAGAGAAATAAAACTTAAAACAATTATCTTGAATTTAAACAAATAAGACATGTACAGATTTATTGTTTATCGCTGTTGAGCTCAATATTTTTTTCAGCCTTCAGTCTGGTTTTGTAGTAAGAGATTTCTGACTGCCGAGACTCACCATTTTCACATAGAGCAGCCACTGCGGAGACTCACCATTTTCACATAGAGCAGCCACTTGGCCAGGGACTCGAAGGATGATCTGCTGCATATGTCAAACACCAACAAACAGCCCTGCACAGAGACAGAGTAGCAGCACAATTAGGGAACATGGCATTTGTTGGAGATCAATATTCAACACCCACATGACGGAGATATATATATAAAGGGATTGAATTTAAATTAACACAGGAGATAACGAGGAGAGTATCGTTTTCTATGGTTGTCTTAATACATGACCTTATTTATGTGATACAAAAAGGCATTTTATTGACAGCAAATACAAGTCAAACAAATGCCTTTTGTAGCAAGATGTTCTCCAATTCTACCTCATGCTGTATTTCATGTGGATGTCCATATAAGTTAAATCAAAGTAGGGAAAACTATATGCCTTGTAGAAAGGCAAAACAAAAATGTGCAAATTGATACATGTAGTATTAAAACCAGGCTAGTGTTAACTACTGTACCTGTGCACGTGTGTAGTACTGCTTGGTGATTGCTAGAAACCGCTCCTGGCCAGCTGTGTCCCAGATCTGCATCTTGATTGTCCGCCCATCAACCTCGATCAGTCGCACCCTGAAGTCCACACCTGCAAACAGATACAAATCAGAAACACCAGTCAAAGTTCTACACAAAATACGATGATCAAAATTATTTGCGACATAATTTTGCTACTTTTTTTTTTAATGAATTTTGATTTGTCTAGATTTTAAAACATCCATTTTTAACAATCATTAAGAGTTAAGATGTAATAACTTTTACAAGTACATGTATATGAATAAGCAGTTAAATTCTTGATAATTAGCATCCAACAGAGACAATGATGTTTTACTATATATACATATAGTATAAATGTGAGGCCGCCAAAGTGAACCAGGCACAAGTCGCCAATGAAAGCTTTGAGCTAGAGCCCACTATGAATAACTCCAAAAGTCAAATTTCCAACTTGTGCCTGATTCACCCTGGTTCCTGGGATGCGTGGGGGCCTTGGGGTAGAACTTCGGCTTCCGACACAGGAGATGCACGATTCGAGCCCTGGCGATTTGGTCCCCTTCTGGTTAAGTCGGTGTCAGTTTAATGTGACTGGCTGAAACAGGAACATGGTATCCCTGCCCTGTCTTGTGTGTGGCAGCACAAAAATTGTCAGGCATCAGTATTGGGGCACGTCCACAATATAGCCTATCTAGACCTGACATTGGACGTTGAACCAACTCAACCCAACTCCCTGGTTGCCTCACATGATGATGCCACTCTATGGCATCTGACCCATGAAGTCCAATTGAAATGAGTAAACACTGAGTCTCACAAACATGACAAGACTATATGTGGAAACCTACATCTTCAGTCCTCTTTCTTAAGAATGTAACGCTCGTAAGTCAATTTTTTTTAGCATGTAACTGTAAGCGTAAGTATAACCTGTTTATTGAAATGAAGTTATCGATTTCAGTAATTGGCATTAACCAACACTATTGTAAATATTAAAAGCAAAAATAACTAAATGGTTTAAAGAGTTTTATCATTCTGGGGCTATGCTGGTATAGGCCTTGATCTCATTACACTATTGTCCAGGTCTGTCCGAAGATATCAGATAACATTATTTATGATTTTAAATCAAAATTGTCTAAATCATAAAACTCAAATATAAAACCCTACAGAGATAAATGTCCAAGGTAAAAAATGGAGGTCCTTATGAGCAGTCACACAAACATATCAACTCTTTGAAAGGAAACAGAAATGTGAAAACCATTGGATAGAGTAGGTCTTACCCAGTGTTGTGACGTGGTGAACATGGAACTCGTGATTGGCGTACTGACACAGCAGGCAGGTTTTGCCGACTTTTCAGCCTTCAGTCTGGTTTTGTAGTAATAGATTCCTGACTGCCGAAACTCACCATTTTCACATAGAGCAGCCACTGGGGAGACTCACCATTTTCACATAGAGCAGCCACTTGGCCAAGGACTCGAAGGATGATCTACTGCATATATCAAACACCAACAAACAGCCCAGCACAGAGACAGAGTAGCAGCACAATTAGGGAACATGGCATTTGTTGGAGATCTATATTCAACACCCACATGACGGAGATATTTATAAAGGGATTGAATTTAGATTAACACAGGAGATAACGAGGAGAGTATCGTTTTCTATGGTTGTTTTTTATACATGATCATATTTATAAGATACAAAAAGGCATTTTAGACAGCAAATACAAGTCAATCAAATGCCTTTTGTAGCAAAATGTTCTCAAATTCTACTTTATGCTGTATTTCATGTGGATGTCCACATAATTTAAATCAAAGTAGGGAAAACTATATGCCTCAAACCAATTTGTAGAAAGGCAGAACAAAAATGTGCAAATTGATAGTATTAAAAACAGGCTAGTGTTAACTACTTCACCTGTGCACGTGTGTAGTACTGCTTGGTGATCGCTAGAAAACAGGCTAGTGTTAACTACTTCACCTGGGCACGTGTGTAGTACTGCTTGGTGATTGCTAGAAAACAGGCTAGTGTTAACTACTTCACCTGAGCACATGTGTAGTACTGCTTGGTGATCGCTAGAAAACAGGCTAGTGTTAACTACTTCACCTGTGTAGTACTGCTTGGTGATTGCTAGAAAACAGGCTAGTGTTAACTACTTCACCTGAGCACGTGTGTAGTACTGCTTGGTGATTGCTAGAAAACAGGCTAGTGCTAACTACTTCACCTGGGCACGTGTGTAGTACTGCTTGGTGATTGCATGAAAACAGGCTAGTGTTAACTACTTCACCTGAGCACGTGTGTAGTACTGCTTGGTGATTGCTAGAAAACAGGCTAGTGTTAAGTACTGTACCTGAGCACGTGTGTAGTACTGCTTGGTGATTGCTAGAAAACAGGCTACTGTTAACTACTGTACCTGAGCACGTGTGTAGTACTGCTTGGTGATTGCTAGAAAACAGGCTACTGTTAACTACTGTACCTGAGCACGTGTGTAGTACTGCTTGGTGATTGCTAGAAAACAGGCTAGTGTTAACTACTTCACCTGAGCATGTGTGTAGTACTGCTTGGTGATTGCTAGAAAACAGGCTAGTGTTAACTACTGCACCTGAGCATGTGTGTAGTACTGCTTGGTGATTGCTAGAAAACAGGCTAGTGTTAACTACTGCACCTGAGCATGTGTGTAGTACTGCTTGGTGATCGCTAGAAAACAGGCTACTGTTAACTACTGTACCTGAGCACGTGTGTAGTACTGCTTGGTGATTGCTAGAAACCGCTCCTGACCCGCTGTGTCCCAGATCTGCATCTTGATTGTCCGCCCATCAACCTCGATCAGTCGCACCCTGAAGTCCACACCTGCAAACAGATACAAATCAGAAACACCAGTCAAATTTCTACACAAAATATGATGATCAAAATTACTTGCAACATAATTTTGCTACTTTTTTATGAATTTCCATTTGTCTAGATTTTAATACATTCATTTTTCTCAATCATTAAGAGTTAAGATGTAATAACTTTTACAAGTACATGTATATGAATAAGCAGTTAAATTCTTGATAATTAGCATCCAACAGAGACAATGATGTTTTACTATATATACATATAGTATAAATGTGAGGCCGCCAAAGTGAACCAGGCACAAGTCGCCAATGAAAGTTTTGAGCTAGAGCCCACTATGAATAACTCCAAAAGTCAAATTTCCAACTTGGGATGCGTGGGGGCCTTGGGGTAGAACTTCGGCTTCCGACACAGGAGATACATGGTTCGAGCCCTGGCGATTTGACCCTCTTCTGGTTAAGTCGGTGTCAGTTTAATGTGACTGGCTGAAACAGGAACATGGTATCCCTGCCCTGTCTTGTGTGTGGCAGCACAAAAATTGTCAGGCATCAGTATTGGGGCACGTCCACAATATAGCCTATATAGAGCTGACATTGGACGTTGAACCAACTCAACCCAACTTCCTGGTTGCCTCACATGATGATGCCACTCTATGGCATCTAACCAATGAAGTCCAATTGAAATGAGTAAACACTGAGTCTCACAAACATGACAAGACTATATGTGGAAACCTACATCTTCAGTCCTCTTTCTTAAGAATGTAACGCTCGTAGTTTTTTTAGCATGTAAACGTAACTATAACCTTTTTATTGAAATGAAGTTATCAATTTCAGTAATGGGCATTAACCAACACTATTGTAAATATTAAAAGCAAAAATAACTAAATGGTTTAAAGAGTTTTATAATTCTGGCGCTATGCTGGTATGGGCCTTGATTTCACTACATATATTGTCCAGGTCCGTCCGAAGATATCAAGAACATTATTTATGATTTTTAATCAAAATTATCTAAATCATAAAACTAAAATATAAAATCCTACAGGGATAAATGTCCAAGGTAAAAAATGGAAGTCCTTATGAGCAGTCACACAAACATATCAACTCATATGTGAAAACCATTGGATAGAGTAGGTTTTCGCTTCTCTTACCCAGTGTTGTGACGTGGTGAACATGGAACTCGTGATTGGCGTACTGACACAGCAGGCAGGTTTTGCCGACTGTCTGGTCTCCTACCAGCATGAGTCTCACCAGCTGGTCATACCTGGCACTCGAAGCCATTGGAGAGGGGTTACCTCCCTTGCTTAGACACAAACTCACTTAAATTCAATTTTTCCAATACCATTCATATATCATAGATATGTTGATTGCTTTCTTGAATATCTGAAACAAAATAAAAATAAATAAATGAACAAAAACATACCTGATAGGGTAACTCATTCCCAACTATGACATTATGTGTGCGTGAAACTCAAAGAACAGTTGGTGGCGTGTCAGTTCAAAAAAGTAAAGGTAAACAAAAGCTGTGGTCCAAGCAAGGACTGGTATTATTGCTAACCTTATTTTTTTCCCGTTTTTTACTGATTTTTCCCCACATTCCCCCGTTTTCCTTGCTTCCGTAATTTGTCTCTTTTTCGCACAAGCAACACCAAGCTTGCCCTTGTTTCACGTTTAATTTTCAGATGAACTCTCCTAGGCGCCGGTTATTCACAGTTTTGTTGCACCATGCCCACCGCCCAAGATTACCGACGCCGCTATCTTCTCATCACTCTTCGATTCGCCATGACTACTTGAAGTACTTGTTCTAAGACTGCGCCAATTTCAGGGCTGGGTCTGGTGCAAGCTGCGTCGAAATTCAGCCCATTTCAATAATTGTGGTCGGTAATCACTTGTTTCCCATTAAAATTTAATGATGATTCGATTTGATGGGGTGAATAGGACTGGTAATTGCCGGTTATATGCACAAATTGGTTTAGTGGTTGGGTAAAAAAAAAAAAAAAAAGAGAAAAGTGGAACCACTGATTCGATGGGCCTTGAAATTAAAATATTCTCAAGAAATAAGTTATTTTAAATTTCTTTTCTTTATAGGTCATAGCGTATGTACTTTTTCATTTCCTTCAAACAGAATGATACGCATTTGATTGTCTTTTTGCCTCCAAGAAAAGATAACCCTATTGAAAGTAGTGAACTTGTATACTTAAATAGTTAAAAATTGCATTCCATCTGCGTTCCTTTTCCTGCCGCCCAGGTAAAATTTCTGACCAAAGTCTGTGCTTGCCTGCCCATGGTGAGCTGTCAGATAAGGGTGCAAGATTTACGGGCTTAGAGCTCGCTGCTCACACATTACAGTGAACATGATTTGTCGCCGCACATCAATTGGCTAAAGTTGGGATTGAGTTTTAACGGTATCGGATCAATTGATATGAACGTATATTGGCCTATCCAAAAACGTAAAACTATTGTAATAGCATAGATCTAGATATCTAGAGGACAGGATTATCTTCTGATAGTTTTCAACACAAATGATGAGTATGCATTTCTATGAGTTAGACCTTCTGTTGTATTATTACAAGGCGAGATATAATTATTAGTTTGTTTAACGGTAGACAACTTCCTATCACTTCGCCAACAAACGGGTGTAAGGGTTTACAAAATGTATCGATATATGTCTAGCCTAATAAAAATAGGCTATTATAAGACAAAATAATTGTTGATCCCCTACATGAGGATGTACCGATCTAAAAGTATATTAGGCACTCCTTGAGTTTTGTGGTCCCTAGCCTGTGGGCGATCAAATGGGTAGGCAGCCGGAATTCGATTATTAAAATTGAATAAAATACCAGCAAGCTGTACTCACTGTCTTTTTGTTATTTAAAAAAAAATGTAACGGCATGATTTGTTTGATTCATAAAGACAGGGCGCGATTTGATTGCATTCAATTGTTTATTTGAACACGGTTTGTAATGCGGGCGGGGAACGGGGTGGATACACAAGCACATAAAATTGATCTCTTTTGAAACTATCTCTGTCTCTCACACTCGCTTGCTCTGTATGTCTCTCTCTCTGTCTCTTCTCTCTTCACAGTTTGACTGACTCCGATTTAATAGAAAGCTGCCCACCAAGCCAATTTTATCGCCCACAGGTTAGGGACCACAAAACTCAAGGAGTGCCCTTTATTATAATAATGACAACTGTGATGGCACAAGCAATTTAGTACTCTGAGTCAGAGTAAGGGTAGCCTACTTTGTAAAACTACTCACTAGATCTAGATCTACCCTTAGTCCAAGTTTTAAGTTTATAGCACAAATGTATTACAACTAAAGTGTAGGTCTACATCTAAAGAACTATTCTACTCATATAGACCTAGATCTGGGTATTTTACCTCGTCAGGTTGCATTCGGTCTTTAACTTTTTCAATTTGATCTGAGTGTTGAGGGTTTAGACAAGTTAGAGCCAAGGCCATTAATTTCTTGAGAAAATGAAAGTACAGAGAGAGGAAATTACAATCCCTCTCTAGGAAACGTCTACGGTATGAGTGTGTAGTGTGCAGCAATGCTCTCTGACTGTCTGTCTGTCTGTCTGTCTGTCTCTGTCTCTGTCTCTCTCTATTTCTATCTCTCCCCCTCTCTCGTCCCTCCCCATATATAGTATCTCTCACTCCCTGACACTGGGTATTTCTTCCTAATTTCTCATTTCTATATCATTTTACAGCCCTCTTTATTTCCCCTCAATTACACAAAATTATGTTAGGTGCTTGTCGATGAATGAACGGTAAAGAGGAAAGTGATGGGGCAAAAATTGTTCTACTTTGCTGAAGACATTTATTTTTTGCGCATTTTATTGTTAAATTCACTAATTTATATGATATTTTATAGAACTGTATCCACGTAAAAAGCCATAGGTCATACTCTGATGGAAGTTATATTTCCTATTTTGTATCGAATATTATTCGTGATCATGTTCACTTTGTTAACATGTTCAAGTGTAAATGTTCCCCTCATACTATCACAGGAAAGAATACAAAAAAGAGCATTTTATTACATCCTATAGGAGGCGCGGTGGTCCAGGGGTAGAACATCGGCTTCCGACGCAAAAGGTTCCGAGTTCGAATCCTGGCTTTTGCGTTCCTGAGACAGGAGTTACGGTATCCCGCCCTGTCTCGTGTGTGGCAGCACATAAAATTGTCAGACGTCCTTCTTGGGGCCCGTCCACAATATAGCATATATTATAGTTCTGCTGTTGGACGTTAAACCAACCCAACAACAACCCAACATTACATCCAATAAAAATTAAATTTATAAGGTATTGAGGTACTCGGGTGATACTAGCCACTTCGTTAAAATAATCGGGAATTTACACAAGGCTTAGGACTTCCCGGATGCTTTTTTCAGTACATGTACGTGTATTCATGTAAGTTGTAACAACCTGAGACTGCACTAGCACTACAGACACTCATCGTGGCTATCATTCAATATGACTTTTTATAGTCTATTGTGTAATATTACATAAAATGACTTAAATTTTTCTACTTCAATCAAAGCTTTTCGTCCAGCCTAGAGAAAGTGAGTAGATCTAAATCCAGATATAGATATAGATCCAGGCGTATGATCTCGATATCGATCTAGATCTAGATCTAGGCTCGACTTCCAAATTCGATTCATTTTTATTTAATTGATTGATTCATGGGTCAACTTAAGTAATGTTATACAATTATTTAACTATGACAATGATTTTTAGACCTAATAATGAAGTTATCATCATTGACTCTGCATAAACATTACAAACGTAATGACTTAAATGTGGAGTCTTAAGGTCTTGCAAATTACGCATTATAAATATCTATACCAACATCATTTCTTAAATTAATGGAAAGCAGAGTGAATAACTAGATCTAGAATTGTAACATATTTATGGTTTTTGATCCGCACAGATATCAGCACTCAATTGTGTGTTGTTAACGAGCATACTTCACCAGCGCCTGCCAAGCAGCGCTCTCCAACGGCTCAGTCTCTCCTCTTGGGCGCTGTGGAACTCTGTTAGGTAATCAGGTCAAACCGGCCCTATTTTCTGTCCCGGGCTTGTCACCGACAATTTGGCTGTTAGGGTTTAGGCCTGCCCCTTTACCGCTAGGTGTTTCATTACGAACGACTACGAATGACTTTGATCTCTTTTGAAACTATCTCTGTCTCTCACACTCGCTTGCTCTGTATTTCTCTCTCTCCGTCTATTCTCTCTTCACAGTTAGACCGACTCCGATTTAATCGAAAACCGCCCACCAAGCCAATGTGATCGGCCACAGGTTAGGGACCACAAAACTCAAAGAGTGCCCTATAGGCGGTAGGCATTATAATAATGACAACTGTGATGGCACAAGCAACTTAGTACTCAAAGTAAGGGTACTTTGTAAAACTACTCACTAAATCTAGATCTAGATCTAGATCTACCCTTGGCTTAGTCCAAGTTTTATGTTTATAGCACAGATGTATATCAACTAAAGTGTAGGTCTACATCTAAAGACCTAATCTACTCATATAGACCTAGATCTGGGTATTTTACTTCGTCAGATTGCACTCGGTCTTTAACTTTTTCAATTTGATCTTCTTTAAGTGTTGAGGGTTTAGAGCCAAGACCATTTCTTGAGAAATTGAAAGTACAAAGACAGGAAATTACAATACCTCTCTAGGAAACGTCTACGGTATGAGTGTGTAGTGTGCAGCAATGCTCTCTGTCTCTGTCTGTGTGTTTGTCTGTTTGTCTGTATGTATGTCTGTCTGTCTGTCTCTCTCTGTCTCTGTCTCTGTCTCTTTCTCTCTCTCCCCTCTCTCTTCCCTCCCCATACAGTATCTCTCACTATCTCTCACTCTCTGACACTGGGTATTTCTTCTTAATTTCTCATTTCTATATCATTCTACATTCCTCTTTATTTCCCCTCAATCACACACAATTATGTTGTGTGCTTGTCGATGAATGAAAGTGATGGGGCAAAAATTGTTCCACTTTTTTGAAGACATATTTTTGTGTGTGTGCATTTTATTGTTAAATTCAATAATTTATATGATATTTTATAGAACTTTATCCATGTAAAAAGCCATAAGTCATACTCTGGTGGAAGTTATATTTCCTATTTTGTACCGAATATGATTCATGATCATGTTCACTTTGTTAACATGTTCAAGCCGTATTAAATGTTCCCCTTATACTGTCACAGGGAAGAATACAAAAAAGAGCATCTTTTTACATCCTATAAAATTGAATTTATAAGGTATTGAGGTACTCATGTGATGCTAGCCACTTCGTTAAAATAATCGGGAATTTATACAAGGCTTAGGACTTCCCGGATGTTTTTTTTTAGTGCATGTACCTGTAAGTTGTATCAACCTGAGACTGCACTAGCACTACAGACACTCATCGTGGCTATCATTCAATATGACTTTTTAGAGTCTGTTGTGTAATATTACATAAAAATGACTTGAATTTTTCTACTTCAATCAAAAACACACAACTTTTCGTCCAGCATAGAGAAAGTGAGTAGATCTAAATCAAGATATAGATCTAGGCGTATCATAATTATGATCTCGATATCGATCTAGTTCTAGATTATAGGCTCGACTTCCAAAGTCGATTCATTTTTATTCAATTGATTGATCCATGGGTCAACTTAAGTAATGTTATACAATTATTTAACTATGACAATGATTTTTAGACCTAATAATGAAGTTATCATCATTGACTCTGCATAAACATTCCAAAGGTAATGACTTAAATATATGAAGTCTTAAGGTCTTGCAAATTATGCATTATGAATATCTATACCAACATCATTTCCTAAATTAATGGAAAGTAGAGTGAAGAACTAGATCTAGAATTGTAACGTATTTAGGGTTTTTGATCCACACACATATCAGCACCCAATAGTGTGTTGTTAATGGGCATACTTCACCTGCGCCTGCCAAGCAGCACTCTCCTCCTGGGCGCTGTGGAACTCAATAGTGGCGAGATCTGTTAGGTAATCAGGTCAAACTGGCCCTTTTTTTTAAGTTCCGGGCTTGTCACCGACAGTTTGGCCCGTAGGGTTTAGGCCTGCCCCTTTACCGCTAGGTGTTGCGTTACGAACGACTACGAATGCGTCAAAACCCAAAGAAATTATCTTATGAGAATGTGGTTTCACCAAGAACGTTCTTGTAGATGGCACATCTTCTTAGCATGTTTGGGCTCACAAGTTCTATGTTAATTTTGTGGTGAACATAGATAGGTAAGAAGTTGAGGGGGGGGGGGAATTGTGCTTTGTCCCCCAGTTAAAATAATGCCGAACAATGATGGACGCTGGTGTTACCACCATCGGTGTCCTCAATGTGTATCAGGCAGACAAAAAACTTGCGCTGGAGGGTAGGGGCAAGGGCGCTGATGTTGTTCGATGATCTCAGAGTACGATACTCTCCTAACCTCCACACAAGACTGCGCTATCCGTCTAGGATTGGAGTCACTCAATTGTTGCCCTAATTATAGATTCTACTCGACTGCTGAGAGCTTAGAGCCACTCTCATGTTAAGGCTCATTATGAACCAGATATAAGTGTGCCCTTGGCAGCCCGTGGTCTGTCAGGGGGATTCGTATGGGACTCAACTGCCCGCCTTGCCTTTGCCATTATCTGTTGATTGACAACATCCCATAATTGTCAGCACCCTATCTGCTGTCCAATTGTTTAAATCTAAATTTTAAAACGTATTACAAGCACAGATCACACAGCATACATTATGGTGCCTCTCTTGGCTTCTTGTCGACCCTCGCAAGAATTGCGTCTGTATCAATATGGATGCACTATGGACCTTTGTAAATTTCAGGTTTGACAAGCTAGTAACTAGTAAGTGCATGTCCATGATGTGATTGTATTAGCAAGTTTCCCATTGTTAACGTTGTTATTTTTTTATGGATAACACATTTTTCTTATTATGAAAACCTACTAAAGAGATTCAACTTAGGAATAACTTTTCCTTGTTTCTGTCTTCCAAAGTTGCTGAAGACACCTGCAGTGCTGTCACATAGAGGGCCAGAGAAACATGGAAGATCAGTCTGTGCAGAATATTTATATGCATCCATCTGGAGGCTGTCATGAGTGTGAGGTGTTGGGTAGTGGATCTGAAGGAGCAGAGAGTGAATATCGTTGGAAGGAATGTAAAAAAAATCCTGGGCATATAGGATTCATTTCAGGTCAAGATTTTATAGATAGCTATATATCCAGGGTACAGACTGTTGAAGAGCGTGATCGGCTGAGATCTGTGATGGACCTTACTGTGAGGCTCAGAGTACATTGGACTAGTCCCGATAGACCAGATGGCTATCCTTTTTCTGACCTTAGAAGATCTGATGGAACTCGGCTGGGAACTGGCTTTATAAGTGATGTTGAGGGTCCCGTCTCCAATGAGCTTTGTCCTTGTGATCAATGTGAAAAAAAGACAATGAGAAAGTTTTGGAGATTCGAGGTTTGGACAGCCAGACATGTTGTATTTAACACAGAGGAGGCTAAGACCACCAGAGTAGATATGTTTTATGATAACCATGACTGTTCCCAGTCTAATGGTAGGATGAAGTCTGTACGAGGTGTGGAAGTGGCCAGGTCCTACCCTGACAGGGATGTCTGTGAGATGTGGTGTGCCACACACGATGAAGCTTTGGCCGAGAGGATCATCTCTTCATGGCATTGTTGGCTGAGTGGGGAACCACAGCCCCTGGATCTTTCTGGTCTTGGTTTACCACGGTCTAATCCTGTAGATTGTCCGCAGGTGCTCATAATTTCCCACCCGCACGGGCAACCCAAGAAAATAACAGTGGGTAAAAGCACAGGAGGAGAAGTTCATCAAGTAGAATATAATGCAGCTACATGCCCTGGCTCCAGTGGAGCAGCGGTGTTAAGGTTTGTCACACATCCAGCGGACGATGATTCTCCTCTATGGATCATACCAGTTCACTGCGGGGGTTACACAAAAACTTCCACACAGCACCAGGATGAACAAAACCTCTTTACAAGAGTTTTCCAAAAACTGATAGGAATTAAATCCAAGCCAGACCAACTTAACTATGGTAACTGGTGGTGGGTGTTAAAAAACTGAAGCTTTTGATGATCTTTGTGATGATATTTTGGAGACAGTAACATTTCACTGTTCTGTTTTTAATTGTTTGCCACGCAAAGGTCTAACTCCACAAAAATGTATCTAAAATAACGTTTGGGCTATTGTAAATGAGTTATGATTTGAATTTTTAAAATTCCCTCAGATAAAGGAAGGAGTGTAGAGAAATTTTAATAATCTGTTTACATGTATCTACAACTCAACAAGACATCCCATAATATAAATTAAAATTTGTTAATTGATCAATCAGTAACAATGTCAACATGTTCATAGCACTCCTGACGCAATCACTTTGTTACCAGGGCCAAACTGACTGTAAACTCCTGGGCCAGATACATTATTTCATGTATTAGTAAAACTGATCCCAAAATACAGTACTGAACTAAATTAAATTGCTATTGGTGCAAAAGCTGAATGGAGGCATCATGGCCAGTTTGATGGAGAAAAAAAAAAGTAATTAGATTTTCAGGTTGACAGAGTTCGAACTAGAGACATGCGCTGGTTCTATAGAAGACTACAGACTACCCAGAAATGCTCAGCTGCTCTGTGAATGTAGTACACAATTTTGTTTAAATATTATTATAGATTTCAGTATTTTGGATTGATAAGGCCTTTTTGAAGAGTGCTGGCAATGTTTTAGCTACTTTGAATTATTTTATGTTGCTTGATTTATAATATATTAATTATTATGCATTACGTCTGCAATATATGTTGTTTGTTGAACCTGAATATTTCCACAAGTGTTGGACTGTGCTCACCTTTTGTATTGACACCTCCCAACAAGCAAAGTGCTTGCCAATTCACATTAGAAATGAAGGAGTAGATTAAGAATGAAATCGAAACCTGCAATACTTTTAGAGGTAGCCAGATCAATGTTTGGATGAAGACAAAGGAAGGGGTCTTACAGTAGCAGAGATTGCCAGCGATAAGGCTGGGCCAGTACCAGTTGGGTTTAAAATTAACATTACCCAGGTGACAACTACCGTACCCAAATTCAATGGTGTCATTTTATTTTAGAGCTCTACTTCTAGAAATTCGAGGACAAGTTTTATTCTACTAGGCCTTCTTGTATTCACAGCTGGAGAGGGGGGGGGGGCTGTCCATCAGCTGGGCTCCATGAACACCCTGCCATTTGCTCCCAAAAGCCTACATAGCTGCCGACACTTGCCCGGCAGTTCCGCCAAAGTTACCTGCTGACAGCCACCACGCATGTTGTTACTCGTCCTTGCTCGGGGCGAGCCCACCCTCTTGCAACCGACAAACGTTTGGCAGTTATTTCTCTTGTTTGTCAAGATGCAGAAATGAGACTGACCTTGGTGAAAGTAGGCAGCAAATACACCTCTTCAATGTCATTTGGTGGGGCTGTCCACAAAGATCAGCAGTATAAAGGTTTTGGATTGGATTTAAAGTTGAGCGTTGACGGGGTGACCAAACGACTTTATTGGATGTCAAATAATTACTCAACCTTTGTTTCGGCCCCCTGCTTCTGCTGAAATGTTGAGGCATGTTGAAAAATCTTGTAAAGATTCTGTCTATCAATACATGAGTACACAAGAACGAGCTCCAGCTTCCATGTTTACCTCTTTATTATGCCTTTACGATCAATATATTATTACACCCCTTTCCCCTAAGTTAGAGCATAAGCATAACTGCATTTTATGACAATAACTTTTACTCCCTTATTAATAGCCTTTAAAATACCTGTGCATTATAATGTGGTTACACCAATGTAGCATTAACAATTTTTATAGATCTGTTTAACAGTAACAGGCACACTACTTTCGCTCATTATTATTTTAAAGAACATAAATGGATGTACCAGTAGTCATATCAATATTCAAAAAGCCACTAGTACATAATTCGTAACCTTAACAATGAACAAGAACTAAGTACCGAAAGAATGAACGTGAATACATGATGAACTACTAATTAAAAGCAACAACCATGGTTTCATTGACAACAATATTGGACTGTAACTAGATGTGCCCATGAGTAGACTACTAAATCATTTGACATCTACAAATCAAGTTTATCAGGTGGTTTGACAGTGCGTGTTGATCTCCTCAGCGGCAACTGAGCTGGTGTTTTCACAACAGTCTCATTGGCAAGTGTGTTTGCAGGAGAATTGGGACTTTGCTGCCAAGATGGAATAGGCCTAATAGTAGCTGGCCTACAGGTTGCATCTGAATTTTGGGGTTTGGGAACTGGACTTTTCTTGACAACCAACTCATCTGCCGCTTGATCAGCAGAAAGAACACTTGATGTGAACCCACCCATCCTATTGGGAGTGGCTGATCCACATTCATCATTCTCTGCACACGTAGTTCTGATCTGGTTTTGATGTCTACGTGTAATAGTTCCATCATCAGTTTTGACTTTAAATGACACTGGACCAGAACTTTGGACAACTTGTCCTGACACCCACTTATCACCCCTTCCCCAATTCTTAATGAATACATTATCGTCCACACTTATCTCTCTTTCGACAGCGTGTTTGTCATGATTTTGCTTTTACATTTGTTGTTTTTGAAACACCGATCTTTGTACTGTTGGGTGCACCGATCTTTGTACTGTTGGGTGCACCGATCTTTGTACTGTTGGGTGCACCGATCTTTGTACTGTTGGGTGCAATAAGTCTAGGTGTGTTTTCAACTTTCTACCACACAGCAGTTCACAAGGAGCTACACCAGTAGTGATGTGGGGGTGGTGCGGTATTTGGTAAAGAATCTGTTCAGTCTTTCTCTGGTGCTAAACTTTGGACCAAGCTAAACCATGGTACTTTTAAAGATACCTACAACTTTTTCCGCTAGACCGTGTCCAGCAGGGTGGTACGGCGAAGTTGTTATGTGCTCAATGCCATTGGCTGCTGATTATGTGATAGTGTGCATTTGTTTGACTTCTAACCACTTAGAATGGGCATCAATTACAATCATAAACATTTTGTTCATGAAGGGACCAGCAAAGTCTATGTGGATTCTTTCCATGGCTCAGTTGGCCAATCCTAGTTGTGTAATGGTGCCTTAGCAGGGTGTTTTGCATGTTTTTGACATGATGAACAAAGTTTGACAAATTTCTCTATGTCAGCATCCAAATGTGGCGACCATAACCAAGACCTTGCTAGACTCTTCATCTTTGATATACCCACATGGGCCTCATGCAACATTTTCAAAACATCATTTTGTAGTGACATGGGAATGATAACTCTTGAACCCCATAGAATACATTCATTTTCAATACTGAGTTCATTCTGTCTTTTTTTTGTAAGGACCCAGTTTCTCAACAACATTTTCAGGCCATCCATTCTTACAAAAGTTCAAGACTTGTTTCAAACACTCATTTGACTTTGTTGCATTCACAACATCATCAACATTCAACCCTGCAGTGTCAATGACACTAAATAACATTTCAATGTCTTCAGGAACATACTCTTTTGTGTTCTGTTGTAGTGGCAACCGACTGAAAGCATCCGCATTGTTTTCGCTGCCAGGTCTGTATTTTAACTGATAGGTGTAGGCTGCAAGTGTTATGGCCCACCTCTGCACTCTAGGTGGTGCATTCTCAGGGAGAGGCTTGGATTCCCCAAATAAACCTAAAAGGTTTGTGATATGTTTTGAGTGTAAATTGTTGTCCATAGACATATTTATGGAATTTCTTTACACCAAAAATTAAAGCCAATGCTTCCCTGTCAATTTGTGAGTAATTTCTTTCTGCCTTATTTAGAGACCTGCTAGCGAAAGTGATCGGACGCTCGCCTGAGCTTTCCTCATGGGACAAGACTGCACCAACTCCATCTGGAGAGGCGTCACATGTCAAGATGATTTTCTTTGAGGCATCAAAATGAACCTGGACCTGTTTTGATGTCTAAATTTCTTTTTTTTCTTTGGCTCTATGAAAGGCTTCTTCTTGTTCCTTAACCCACTGCTATTTTTTACCCTTTCTGAAAAGCTTGTACAAAGGAGCTGGGGTTTGGGACACGTTTCCAACAAACTTGGAATAATAGTTTACATCCCAAGGAAGGATTTTAACTGATGTGTGTTTTCAGGTTTTGGGGCTTCTTTTATAGCCTTGACTTTGTCATCCTGTGGCTGTAAGCCGTTTTGGTTCAGTCTGTAGCCCAAGAAGTTTATTTCACTGAGCATGAATTGACACTTGGTTTTGTTGATTTTAAGACCTTTTTGTTTTATAATGTTCAACACATTGCTCAATGTTTGCAATGCTCTGTATCATTTTTCCCTGTGATATATACATTGTCACACGGTGTAAGCCCTTAGCAGTCTAAACACTCACACATAGCATGCAACATATATGTTTGGACAACTTTCGCCTTGTGCAGAAAACAATGAACTAAACGTCAGGTTTAAAGTATCATCTAAACTAGAGATTTATTACTGACCTGTGAATCTGCTGATGGTTTCGTGCATTTCACAAAATGTTTCAAGAACGAAAGAAAATTCTCTCTTGTCATCCAACCCGATGATTTTGGGTGACCCTCCACGACACTGCCAGGTGGAAGCATCATTCTCCAGTGATCCTGTGCATTGACCCTGGGGAATACCAGGAATGGAGGAATATGATTCCCAGAGGCACTGACTCCACAGCAAACTGTCACGAGTGTCCCACGCTCCTGTGCCACGACAGCACCCACACGCTTCACTCCTCTTTGAGCAATTTGTTTGGATGGTGTTTGGACTGTTGTCACACCAGTCTCGTCGATGTTCCAGATATTATCCGGAGTGAACCCTTTCTTCATCACCTCTTCTAAATTGTCATAAAAAGTGTTCACATTGTGCCTGTTGAAGGACGACATTCTTGAAAGAGATGTTGCCTCTGGGGATCGCAAAGAGACCACATCACGGTGCCGACTCATAAAGCCGCGTGCCCATTCCAACCCAGCCTTTTGATTCTCTGTCCATGGCGCGGGCATTGCTAAGTTGTTTGCGACTGCCACCTCATATGCTAGCTCACGCAACTCTAGCATTTGAAGTCCGTGGAAAATCTTGGAGGCAGTCAGCAGATAGTCCACAAGCTGCCTTTCCATATCCTCAGAGAAGACAAGACGTGTCTTCTGATACCCAAAACTCTGAGGTTCAGCTGCTCCATCTTTGGCATCCCTCTTCAACTTCACGTACCGACTCAGTGTCTTGTAATTTACGTGGTGCTCATCTGCAGCATTGCGCAGAGAAATCCCTTTGCTGATGACATCATCAACAGCATTTAGCATGTCCTCTCTGGCAAATGTCCCTCTGTCAGTTTTCCTTTTATACTCTCGGACCATGATGTAGATTTGGTTCTCTTGTCAAGTCTGAAAAGATACAAATGAAAACCTTGACTTAGTCTGTGTTTAAACAAATGAAAACCTTAACTTAGTCTGTGTTTAAATGCCGATTGAATGGTAGACAAAAACAGTGTTATATCCAGTTACAGAAGAACAAATTGACCCTTCTTAGTTGTGACTTTTAACCCCATTCCCTGTGACATCTTGCCCCACAGCATTTTTTT
>RQTK01000163.1:605112-647775 GCA_003991915.1 Elysia chlorotica | reverse complement strand
TCAGCTCAAATACAATGGTGACTTCTTACCCCATGGCGGGGCAAGAAGTCACAGGGGGTGGGGTAAGAAGTCACATTCACCATAATTTTATTTTTGAAAAGTCCATATCAAACACAATGCCATTTTTGGTTCTGGAGGTTGTTCCAGTGGCAACAGGGGGTGGGAGAATAGCATGGACATTTTGTTTTTTGACAGATCCATTGTCTTCAACATTTGGTTTCACAAATTTGTTGTCAACTTTCAAACTCTTTCTCAAAAATGAAACGTCAATGTCACCGTCACTGTCTTCATCTTCATTTGCAATTCCTACAAGATACTGAGTCAGACCCTTTTGTTCGAAAGCAACAAGGACATGGTCATTTTTCCTAATAGTCTGGGTCACTGGTTCTAGTTGCAGTCCTCTTTGGTCATCATCATCGGTGTCAACAGAGATGTCAGTGTCACTGTCATCATGAATTGAAAAATTGTCAATGTCACTGTCACTGTCAGGGTCCTGGTAAGGTGCAGATTTGGTCAGTTTTTTCACTTTGTTCTTCGTCATCAGCTGCTCCTCCAACATTTTCTTCACAGGGGATGATGTGTAAATCGCCGACGACATTGATTTGCGCTTTGTTTGCTTGCGAGGTGCAGCCTTTCCAAAAGGCCTCAGGACAAACGGTGAAACGAAGACTGTTGATGTCATCTGTGGCGCTGTTTGTGTGGTCTTTGGTGGTGTGACTGGGGTGGCCTCTCGTGATGTTGGTTTTTCTCGGGTAGTGGTGGTTGCCTCACATCTATATTTTGAACTCGTCTCAGCTGATGATGTTCCTGGTTCTGTGGCAGTTTTCTCAGAGGATGTTGATGTCCCAGACACTGTTGGTGTTGTCACAGGCAATGTTGTCGGAGGAAGGGGGCGGTCCGTGGTGTAGGCAGGAAGGTAGCGATCATCGGGAATGATGTTCCTGTCGAAAGGGTAGATTCCAGTGGATTTGAATCCAGACAGGATGTTTTTTTGGTTGAAGGCATGGGTGAATCCATAGTTGACAATGGAAGGTAGTGTGTGAATTGTCATTGGTTTGCCTCTGTTGGATGCATCATGGCACCACCTATCTGCTGCCTGGTTGCAAAATGTTTTAAATGGTCCTTAGACGGTTTTGTCCAGCGGCTGAAGTTCATGCGAGCAGTGGGGAGGAAAGCTGAGGATTGTCACATTGTGTTCTCTACAGTAGTCTATTGCCTGCAGGGAAACGTGGGACTGATGTTAATGCATTAACTGTCTTAAGACATCATGGGCACAACATATCCGTTACTGTGCTGACGTGCCGTAAGAACAACTCACTCACTCACCCTACAACTTCACGACAGGTTCTGAAATAGCCGTGATGTATTACATGCTCTTCACATTGTATTTGTTATCTCTTTCGAATTTATTTTTTTACCGTATTTGTACTTTTTTCTATTACAATCCTACAGATCATTACTGAAGAACGTATTGTTCACAATAATTGTATATTTTTTTTTTGCTCTTTTTGCATAATTATTTGCCTAGATGATTTTCTGCTTGACTCAAAAACATATTTAACGTATAAAGTGTTACATGTACTGTATTGTTCTTTATGGTTCGTGTCTTAAATTATGGTATGTTCACTGTGATTTTCAAACCAATTTCGTATTGTTATATAAACCCCAAAAGGAATAAAAACGTTCGTGTTCTTGAGAACTTTGTGTTGAGTAACTTAACGTTAAATCATTTTTTTGTTGTTCATCATTTAGTTTATATTTCAATCACCCCCCACCCTCCTCCCAAAATCCCCAACTTTCTCTAATCGCATCTTGTTTATGTATCCAATAAAGCTTAAAAACAAGCCTTTCAGGAAATGAAACATACTTTAATAGAAATCATGCCCCTAAGGTGAGACAACGATTCAACTCAGGTGCTATGTTCATCCAGTCCGTATGTATGGAAGCGAAAATTAGACTTTAAACTATTGAGACGTATCACAGCAACTGAAATGTAATGTGGTTCATCAGAAGAATGCGCAGTCTCATGGACAACTAGTTGAAGCAAAGTGTTGGCACTGATTGTAAAATGCGACGACAGAGATGTGGAGGAGCATGGTCGACAACGCCAACCGGCACGGCACATCATCAGTGTTCATGATGATAAAAACCTAATTTTTACTACATGTAGTTATAAGTCATAAAAAAGACCTGTAAAAATATAAATTGCGCAGTCTCATGGACAACTAGAAAAACAAAGTGACTGAAGAGAAGCAGGCATCGGATTAAATATCCTCAATAAAAGCAGGACACACCATCTGCACAAGCCAAATTCGTTGGCCATGTCACTCGCAGACATAATTGAGAACATGTTCCATGTATTACAACTACATGTAGTAAAAAAAGGAAATAGCGAGAGGAAGACATTAAATAGAAAAGATCTGTGACGTGCTATGAAGATAGATCGGTTGAAGCAAAGTGTTGGCACTGATTGTAAAATGCGAGGACAGAGGTGTGGAGGAGCATGGTCGACAACGCCAACCGGCACGGCATATCATCAGTGTTCATGAGGGTAATGAAAACCTAATTTTTTTACTACATGTAGTTATAGGTCACAAAAAGACCTGTAAAAATATAAAGTACAGTATAGTCGTTTTTTATAAAATTATCTTTTAAGCGTTTAGGTGAGGGTTGTACGTTTTAAAAGACGTCGAAGACATTTTCATATAACTTAATTTGGATAAGAATTGGGCAAGTTAAAGTGATTAAAAAGAAAACAAAAACAAAACACACACACACACACACACACACACACAAAACGACGCATTCCACGAACAGTGTGTCACATAATACATATATTGAACTTTCAGGGGAGATCGTATCAAGTGTCTTAAGATAAAGCCAAATCTTCTGATTATTTCCCTTGACCAAGTTGTTCAAACTCTTCTTATTTTGTCCATAGAATAATGTTATTAAAATTGACACACTGCTCTTCTCACATGTCTCTTTGTGTAGATTGTATTATCTCAGTATATCTGTGTGTTTTTTATACCCCCCCCCCTCTCTCTCTCTATTTGTTTCTCTTTTGCACTTTGACTTGAGCGAAAGTAGTGATGGGGATCTAATTAGTACGTTTTGTAATTTTTAATACAAAGCGAGGGATATATAGACTCTCTCTAAAATTTGCCAAATTTTGCCACAATAAATAGAGAGAGAGATAGCAACAGACAGACAGGCAGAAGAAAGGTTTTCTTTTTCATAGTAGTACGGTATTTGGTATTTTTCAAAAGATAAACCAATATTATTACTTTTTGGGGCTTTTTTTTTTAAAAATAACCCTTGCAGCATTGGTCTTAGTTTAAACATCAGTTGTGTGTTGATATGAAGCACAGTAGAAACATTTAGAATTAGAATATTAGATTTAGAGACACACACCTGACTTTAAAATTTAAATTAACAAAATTTATTTCGAGAAAATAAAGGGACCAGATTTCTTGCTTAGGCTTAAAAAAAAAAAGATTATTTTTTAATGTCTCTCTAATAACTGTTCCAATTGTTACTTTCATTTTCTCTTGCATCAGCAGTGTAAAAATACCTGCAAAAAATCATTAAGTGATTAACAAAACAAACAACGGCAACACGAAAAGCAAGAAATAAAAAGCAAAAAACTGTTTTTCCCAATGCTACTCCACGATAAAGTTGACGAAGAAACAGCGCCTTGCACACACTAAGTAGGAGAGGTTCTAATTAATGTTTGAATATATTTCAAAGTAAAAAAGCTTTTTAAATTAGCTAGCTAAGCCGATTAAAAAAAATATTTGGGCCATTTTGCCAACGGCTACTAAATTGTAATTTGAGGCACATATTTTCTCTTTAAAACGTGGCCTTCCACTAACTAAATACAATATGTTTTGTGAAATATCAGATATAAGGAAAAAAATTGTAAAAAAGATTTAGGAATTTTCCATAATAAAAAAAAATTGAATCGCTATTTTGGAACTGTAGTATTTTGTACACGTATTCATTGTAATTGTATGCCCCTTGATAAATTGACAAAAATGCATAGCTAGCTCCAAAAACATCCAATCTTTACCAAAATTCTGCTACATCGTCGTATTGGTATAAAAAAGGGATTCGTCGAAATTTCAGAACATTGTGCTAGAAAATAGGGAAGTTACTTAGAGGGGGAAAAACATTGGAAATATAATCCTTTTAAAATATGCAAGTATCTACAGATATTGTTTAAAAAATTAATAAATGCCATCACAGGTTTTTGTTTTTGTTCAGGTAAGGGTCAGGAATACATGGCTCAAATTGGTGTCCTTATTTTTTTATAATGGCCAAAAAGAAAAAAAGGAAAGAAAATTTCCTTTAAGATGAAATGCAATGAACTCAGATCTTATGACTTCACCGAGAGATATAGGTAGCAAAAAAGTGAATTATTTTGACTGAAATTGAAATATCTAGTAGTCCTGCAGTTTTAAAATGGTTATAATAGGTTAAACCATGTTCATTCATATTTTTAAAGACTTGGTAGATGCTCGGTACTCTTGGCTATAGCATTACTAATCCTTTTACCTCGTCATTAAGTGTGATTGAGTATTGGTCGAAATTATTATACTGTGTAGCACTACACAGCACCTCTACTAAGGACGAGCACTTCCTGAATCGGAAGAGAGGAACTTACGCAAAAACAAGACCGGGCAAAAATTTATTAGTTCGACTTAGTCCTCTACTCGTTATGTCAATGTCAGTATAGTATGGCCGAATGAGACGGGAGTTTTGGTATCTTCGCGCTGCCAGTGGGTTAGCAATTTTCAGATTAATTTTGGGACCGTTTAATATGTTACCTAGCCGCTGATGTTGGAGGCACGTAAACTCACTCACTCTCGCCTAATACAATACTGGTATTGGTGTCTTCTTGGTGGGACTGAGACAAGAAGATCCACTGGTCTAAACTTAGCTGACACCTAACTTAGAATCCGTAAGGAAAGATTAGGGCTACTAGTACTATCAGTATCATCGTTGACATCACATAATGTACTTCATGTATACTGCACTATAAATATAGTTAGTTAAAGCTATTTGGTATGCGGTTATCTATAATAAATAGCTATATTAATTATTATGAAATCAAATGTATACGCCTATAATATTATAAAAATAATTACTAAATATATATATTATTTATTTATTAGGTTGCACATTGGAGCGCGTGTTGTAATTCTAAATATATATTAAAATAGACTTATTATTAATATTATAACAGCTTATTGATTAGCACTTCACGGGTGCAATAGGTAGTTGTATGGTTTCAAATGAGCAAAATCAATCTAACTCCGTTATCATTGAGTGGGTACAAGAAAAAAAAGCGTTTCGTTTCAATCTCAATTTGGAGCATGAAGAAACATTTCTAAGGTGCATTAACTGAAAATATGTCAACTCAAAATACACAGTTTTCATGGGTAAACCATTCACACCCTTAATATTAGTTTAAGTAGGTAATAATCATATAACATTAACTTTAAAGACAAAGTACATGTACCGGGTATGTAGCTTTCAAACCTGAATACACACCTTTTTCATTTTGTTTCCTCTAGGCATCGTATATTATAAGCGGAACACGATAAATCCTTTTTTATTTTAGGAAGTGAAAGTTATCTAGACATGCATTATCCACAAGGGAAATTTGAGTATCTAAGCGACACCAGCAATTTTTTGCATTTTTAGACATATACATATACATGTATAACTAAATAGAGATTGGTTTTTAATTTTTTTCCAACAGTTTTATAAAAATGACCAAAACGCGATTGCTCTGTGTGGGAATTACAAATCCTCGATTGGTAGATGCGTCGGTAACGAACCGCCTTGCTACTCAAAGAGAGCACTGTTTATACCACTAGACCAATATGTTCTATCGAATAGTAGAAGCCCATTTTTATCACTGTGGTACCATACCTGAATTGAAAATACCAGCTCCACTTATAGTTTTTACAGTGGTCTGCCTATTCTAAATTTAACTCTTCATAAATTATGAAGTAAAGATTGGAGTTGGACGGAAAAGGATCATTGCACTCGCACTAGAGAAGTTGAAAAAGCTTGAAGAAAAATCCCCAAACCCTTTAACATTGGCCGAAGCTTGCCACTCAGAAGACATGAAATTATGATAGATTAATATCGACAGTTTTCTGAATTTCAGCGATTTATAGAACATAGGGCCTACCACATTGCCAGGTAAGTTTATTACACACATTGGGACATTTTATGCAGACGAGGAGGCTAAACCGTCGTAAACGGTAGAACGAGCGGCTCAAATTAGGAGGTACCCGGATGGACTCCCAACCAGACTTGCTTCTTCATTCGTGCATATAACCTAAGCTTTTGATGGCTCCATAATGATAAAGGAGAAAGAGTTGAGGCAACTTCGGTCCATGTTTTACTTCTAAAACTAGATTAGAAATTTAGACATACCACTCCAAGGTGACTAAAATAGGAATAACTCTCGAATTCTATAAACTGCTGTGTTAGATCCCTGCACTGCTTACCATAACAAAGAAAAATCGAAATTCACATCACTTTGGCGTTAATCAAAAGTTGTGCAAGTCCCTTTCCCTTTAACACCCCCCCCCCTAACCATACGAATACCCTATCAAAGCAGCTTTACTCACCAAGACATTCCTGTCCCACCTCTAAGGCTCTATGACAAGTGACCTCATTCCCCTATTCTTATCCGATCTTTGTGCCCGGGTCTGGATCAATCCGTTGCACGACAAAGACGACACAAGTACCCGCTACTTGATACAAGTCGGGTCTTCCCGGTCCGAAATTCCTACCGCGACCAGGCCCTATCATTATACCCATCAGAAGATCTGCCGACCAAACCGAGCATCAACGTGTTCTAATATAGGGAAAGAGTCTACGAAAAGACTAGAAAAAAAACACTTTCGTTGTAAAAATTGGCAGCTTTTTTACCCCATGAAGAGTGTTGCGATTAAACTGATGCGCCTCAGGCCGCCCGGAGCCAAAATGGGAGGATCAAATCTGTTTTACCATAACATCGATTACATCGATCAGGGATCAGACTGAGGCAGCGGTGGACATTGCGAAATACACTGTTGGTGAAATACACTGTACAAACCACAATGCCTGCGACCGATTTTTCTTACAGTCATTATACGCAGAGATGAAGAAAACTTGAAATAATTCCCTAGTATAAGGCAGAAGGTGAAGACTGTACGGGAGAAGAAAAACAAGATGCAATTGTCTCTGTCTGTATCACTTTCTTTTTTTCTAAATTCTATAAATAAGATCTTTGTGTACCGGTATATCTTTATGCATCTGCTTTTCTGTTCGCTTGCCGGACTGCTGCCATTGACGTCGTAGGAAAATGCATGTACATTACCAATACTTAAATGTCACTTACAGTTTATATCTGAATTCAAATCAAAGCTTCAATTAATTATCTATTTTATACAACAACCCATCATGAGAGTTACAATGTGTATTAAAACTACTTTAAAATAATAAGACAACTAAATAGGCCCTACAAGCATATTTACTGGTATACGCGCCATTGATTATTTAGGTTCCTGTGGGCTTAAGCTAATGTAAAGTAAAGACAGAATGGGAAGTAAATCTGAGTACTCAACTAAAGTGGCATTATTCTCATATAAATAATTGAAAACAAACAGGATGAGCATGAAAGAACGACAGCTCTGTCTATCTTGCTTGCCCTGTTTGTCTTCGATCAGCGGGACTTATGCATGTGTTGTGAAAGGAGTTCGTCATGGAAGGTAAGAATTAAATGGAAGTAGTGCCTCTCCGTGTGTGTGTGTGTGGAAATTATTTCGCCATAACTTGTTCTTTAATTTATGTATATTAAACCTCATCAGATCTGCTTTAATGTTGTTTGTGCTTACGTTTCTCTGTGGTTTTGGTAATTTAAATGTATAAAAACCCACTATTGAAGGGATTTCAAGTTTATACCCACAAAAGATCTTAAATAATTGCCAGATGATGATCCATGCCAAAACTAATACAGTGTAATATAATAATGAAATTAAAGATTAGTTAACAGCTGCCCTTCCCACCTCAATTTCACAACGTCCATGCAGTTTTTCCGTTAGTATAGCACATTGACCCAAAAAGAAAAAAAAAACGACAACAAAAGAAAAGAAACAACTATTTAATGAGTAGGCGTTTAGACCGTCAGCACCATAGGTTTACCATGTACTCTACATTTTTACCTGCATTACTTGTTCCCCAAAACACACCCAAACACAACAATACGTCGGGAACTGAAGAAAGATCAAGTGGGCCTATGTAATAACGCATCAACTCTTTTCAGGAGTGCTAGTAGTAGAAGGTCTAGTAAATGTATACCTACGACAAATTCGTGAATGGATTTCGACTGTTCCAGTGACTTGACCATCCATGCTTACCAATCTTGAACTGGACCTTGGCTGTCAACACAAGTGCCTTCCTCCCACGCCAAAGCCCAGTCTATATGAAGCATGTCTTGCTATGTTAAGATGGTTTACCCAGAAGAGTTTACTACTTCTGGTTTCTTCTGTCGTGTCAAACGTCGGGAAATATAAAGAGCACTCCACCTTGACTGGAATTCTGACGTGGAAAGCTCTGTTTTGGGGTTCAGACACGTAGGCGATGTCGCAAGACGTACCCTAGACGTAGGGAGTAATATCTTTCGCAGTGATCCCAGGGTAGAGTGTTTAGGGTTCGCGTGGTAAAGAGAGAGAGAGAGAGAGAGAGAGAGAGAGAGAGAGAGAGAGAGAGAGAGAGAGAGAGATCCGCTTTCTGCAGCTAAAGATTATTTTACTGTTTGAAGCAATTAAAAAAGCTCCTTTTAATGAAAATAGGTCTTACTGTGCTTCACTGCCAATCTTAGAATAGGGCAAAATTTAAATTCGAGTCGCACAGATCATGCATCCATTTTAATAGTAGTACCGACGTTATCTATGCACCCAAGCAATTTCGAAAACATTCATTATATTTTGCATTGCAAGGTGAAAAAAAACACATAAAAGTTACACCAATAAGTATTAAGTAAGGGAAAAAAATAACAAAACATTATATTTTGTTCCTCTTGATTAATGCAAGATAAATATTAATTTTTTTTAATTTCTGCCAGAATCGCTTTGTTTAAGACCCAGGGAAATTGTCTGTAAAAAAAAAATAATCATATACTAGTTGGATTAAAGGTGATTAAAACATTTTGAAATTTTGCCTTAAAAATTATTTATAAACAAAAGCAAGGAATTAAGTTGTGTAGTATGTTAATCAAATAAAACATCTCCACCTTGACTGGAATTCTGACGTAGGCGGTGTCGCAAACTGTACCCTAAACGTAGGGAGTAATATCTTTCGCCGTGATCCCAGGGTAGAGTGTTCGCTTTCTACCCGAAAGGGTGAGGTTCGACCCCCTGCACTGATCACCGCGTTGCTTCCCGAATGGTAAGGTTGTTGTCGACAAAGTCACCGAAGTAGACAAAAGATTGCAATTAGAGTCCAAGTGAATTATACTACAGTATTATCTATTAAAATACTAGGCGCAGTTGGATCATGTCACCGTTGCACTGTAGGATGAGCAAAAACGCCTCTTTGATTATAATATCAACCTGAACTAAATTTTATGAGGGTTTATTAGAGAGTGATCACTTACTGCGCTAAAATGTGTTATTTCCGATCATTTCAGTGACTTGGCATGTTCTTATGGAGACCTTGGTTGTTGTCAGTGTAATGTGACTGATCAAGTCTCGTCAAAAAGTAATCCTCTTCGAAAATTAACTAGGGTACGCTAAACAGGAAGAGAGAGAGAGAGAGAGAGAGATCCGCTTTCTGCAGCTAAAGATTATTTTACTGTTTCAAGCAATTAAAAAAAGCTCATTGTAATTAAAATATGTCTTACTGTGCTTCACTGACAATCTTAGAATAGGGCAAAATCTAAACTTGAGGCACACAGATCATGCATTTTAATAATAGCCGATGTGTACCATGCATCCAAGCAATTTCGAAAACATTCATTACATTTCGCATTGTAAGGTGGAAAAAAACACATAAAAGCCAAACCAATAAGAAATCCCAGTATTAAGTAAGGGAAAAAAATAACAAATCAGTATACCGGGTATTTTTGTTCCTCTTGATTAATGCAAAATAAATCTTAATTTTTTTAAATTTCTGCCAGAATCGCTTTGTTTACTAAGACCCAGAGAAATTGTCTGATTAAAACATTTTGAAATTTCGCCTTAAAAATATATTTATAAACAAAAGCAAGGAATTAAGTTGTGTAGTATGTTAATCAAATAAAAAAAGGTGCAACGTTTATTTTAGAATATTAACCAACAAAGTGCGGGGATACGATGACTCCTGTGTCAGCCATGCACCTGACACCAAACCAACCATTATTATGTATCAGTAGATGGCAAAGTCCATGATCGATCATGGGTTTCGAATCAGGTACCTTCCGATAGCGACAACAGCGCTCTTTCAGCTGCGCCAGTTCTCTCCTTTAGACTCTGACAGTGAGCGGGGACAGAGCGACAGAATCGGCGAGTGGGGGCTGAACAGACATGACGAAGGTGAGTAATGAGACTAACCAGGTAGGGAGGTCCTAGTCCTTCAGTCCAGTGCTGCCGGACTCACAGTACATCATGACAGTGAGTGGTTGTGCGGATGGCCAGTTTCAGGACCAACATTGTTGATAAGGAAGGTGAGTTGAGTGATAGGCCTACAGAACTAGCTTAACCCAGTGGTCTTGTGTAGGTATGGGACTTAAGAGACTAAACCACGGCTCTTGAAACACTGTAAACAGCTTATTTACGAAGGGTGACCAAAATGTGTATAAGTTAAAATAATAATTATGATACATGTGTTAATTATAGATATGAAAAACAATTTCATGCAAGAAGTTAGAGTTGTATTATGTAACCTAAAAACAGGATAAGCATGAGGTAGTGGGTAAAAGAGAAACGTCTTCTGTAAACTAAACAAAGGTTAGTCCCCTGGCAACTTCCTGTCATCGAGGAGAGCAGTGTTCGTGTACATTATGCCGAATAGGCATGTGAAACATTTTTAAAAATAATCAACAACATTTAATAATACCAACTTTATCTAAAGAACAATGGAATAGGACTAATAATAATTAATTCTAAATGAACATTAAATTATACCTCAGATATATTTTGTAATATAGGATAGTAACATATACATGTAGATTAGTGGCATGAATTTAGATAAAAAAACTAGAGGTTCCGGGATCCAACTTTATAATGAACACTTCTGTACATTTGTGCATACTACCCCTGGTATGGGAACATAGAGCTAGACTAATAATTATTTATTTTAAAAGTATTCAAAAGTGTTTCTAATAAAATATTTGCGTATTGAAAAAATAACATTACAATAATGTTAATATTATTATTTGTTCGTGTAGTTACTTGCCACTATCTTCAACAACATAAAAATTTGTTATTCTTTAGCCTTAGGCATGTTTCCCAGAAAAAAAAATTGAAATGTGACATTTTTTTTCGAACCAACTCTTTCTTCCATAAAATAGAAAGGGTTGATTTTTTTAAGCTATGGTGTATCATGCATAAAGTTTATACCTTAAACGTCCACTTGGTTAGCACATGCAAAGATTTTAATTCTGTTGAAAAACAGTACGGATCTTGAAAAAGTTAGTTGTTGATAGAATAATGGCTGAAGTACACCATGAAACACGTGTAAGATGACTAAATTACTATAACTTTAGTGAGTCTAAGTAACAAGATCGTTATTAGGAACTATATTGTCTAATACAAAAGTGACACATTTCTCGGAAAAAAACACTACCCATTTCATGTATAAAAAGGTGTCGCAAAACCTGATACGGCAGCTTTTCAATACAATAATGAGAAGCCACCCTTTCCATCTATATATTATTCTTACATGTTCCTTTCAGCTGGGCTGCTGGGTCAATTAACATAGATCTGCCTTTCAAGTGAGATGTACAATGTTGAAGGTAAGACTAAGAGAAGAGGATTATGGATAAATCGAACAAGTTTCAAAGAATATTTTCCTAATTTAAAGTTACAACAACAAAAAAATCGTCTATGTGCTCCAAACGATTTATTGTTGGTGGTACATGGTAAAATGATCTTTTCAACCATCAAAAAATAACCAAAGGTCTCGTTGCCTAAGCTTTGAGAGAAAAACAACAGGAGGTTATTAAATTCTATCAGAGCTGTGTGCAAAGAAAAATTAAGTACTGAAGCATTTAATATTATATTATGCTTTTGACTTAGCGCAACTCCCCATTTATGGGTTCAAAAATATCCAAAAGTTAAAGTGTGGCGACGTCACAAAATGAGAGGTTTTGCCGCATTTATATGCTACATTTTGACATAATTATTGATTCCACTGGAACTTGGAAGGACCGAAATTTAAGTTTTAAAGTGGTGAAAAAGGGTTCGGTTGTACACAATTGTACAGAATGCTTAGCTACGGTCGTTTTTATGCTATATTACTGTGTTGTTTCAAATAGTAAACTATTATTTTTCTATCGTTTTCGATCAGTTTAAACACATAATGTGCAATGTTTTGAACACGTATCATTAGTTTGTACTACTTAATATTATCCATACTTAAACAATGCAACGAGCGGTCGTGTTTAAGTTTAAGTAGGCTGATTCCACGATCCTCTCTATGGTCTTATGCTTTGATAAATATCTCTTCCAGTGTGATTGATACTTTTTTTACGCGAACACTATTTAAAGGTCAATTTTAAGTTATGAGAATATACATTTTCCTTATACAGCTCCTAGATCTAGATTCTAGATTAGATATAAAACTAGATCTGATAGGGGTTATGGCTTATTTCTTGTCATTTGAAAAAAGTTCATCGAAAGGCAGCTTTTAAAATTAATGTATAATACCAAATTTATGAATTTGGACTGCGAAACTAACGCCCACTGTAAGACGTTTAATTCATGGAAAATAGATGTATGACCTAAAAGCACCTTATTCGCCAAAAATATCTTTGAAATATGTTATTGTTTAAATTACAAAACGGTTATACTATGTTCATTAATTAACTGTAAGCTATAACTCTTTAAAACATTAAACAGGAACACCTTTTAAAATAAATTTTCTTTTATACCTCAATATTCTATAAGAGAGTAAAATGTAAATAATACTTCAAAACGACATTTCATCTGTGTAAAATTTAATTTACAGAACATGTTAAATTCACTCTAGATCAGATACTCATAAAATTCCTTGTTTATCTCTTTCTCTTTCTCCGACTCTGGGTTTGTCATTGTTGCATGGAATCAAGTGTGTACTGCCGTTCTGTCTTTGCTGGTGAGTTTTCTAGGGTTCGAACTCGCTCGCGCCATGCCCACGACAAGCAACCCACCAGGTCTACCAGAAAACAACACGAGCGGAGATTCCCTGGTTTTCATGACAACAGATGACCTAAAAAGTAAGAAAGACGGGTCATATTTTTTTAAGTAAAAGAGTATATTAATTTTCATAAGCCAAAACTACGATTAATTTTACAAACGTAAAGTTTACAACTTTACAAGAATCTCCTAAGTATAGTGATGACGATGATGATAATGGTGATCATCATCATCATCATCATCATCATCATCATCATCATCATCATCATCATCATCATCATCATCATCATCATCATCATCATCATCATCATCATCATCATCATCATCATCATCATCATCATCATCATCATCATCATCGCCACTATTATAAGGAGGGTTTTATTTATTAAGCAGAAGCAGGAACATCTGAATCATCCCGTTTTGAAATGTCCCATGTGGCTTTTTGTTGTTGTTGTTGTTGTTGTTGTTGTTGTTGTTGTTGTTGTTGTTGTTGTTGTTGTTGTTGTTGTTGTTATTGTTGTTGTTGTCTGAACCTGTTTTTCTGTCTTAAATTTCTCATCACCATCTAAGTTATCTTATTGTTAAAAAGCTTGACATAAATTGACGATAAACAAACAGAGGCATCATTACCATATTCTAAGCTTGAATCTTTCTTGATACTGTAATCACCGCTAGGCACACCCCTCATGTTCATTTGATGTCTAAAGATAATCATTTTGAGACGGAAACAATGGGGATTGGGGGTCTCACTATTTTTGTAGTATATAATGTTTTTGTTTTTTTAATTTAACTTGTTTTGACTAAAGAAAATAAAGTAAATCAAGGTCCATAACTTTTCATATCGTATTGTAAACAAAAGTCTACAAAACCAAAGTTCTTGCATTAACAGGTGGTCTTTCAGAGATGTCCACAAAACAACCTGGTGAAGACACATGGACACAATCTCTGATGGCCATGAATATTGATCCAACTGTGACGTTTTCCCAGATTCAAACCAACGCGCCTGTATCCAACACTGCAGAATCCCAATCAGGAACCTTTGAAAGTCCTGCAACAGAAGGCGCAACATTCCCTGAAAGGGAAATACCCAGTACAACCAGTGCTGAGGACTCTTTCTCTAGCACAACGACGACACAACCCACCCAAACTCAGATTAGCCCTCCGTTACCGGCGCCTCCACCACAACCACCGCCCATCACAACCATTGGTTCTGTTTACAGCAGTCCACGATCTCCCAAATCTAATAAAGACATATCCACAGAAGAAATAGATTCATCTTTTCTAAGAACTTTTAGTTCATCAGAAACACATGCGCACCCCGGTGACACATCTCAGCGCCCAGAAAATCCATACGATCCTTTATCTAGCCAGAACCCGATCACACAACCCCAAAACGAATTTCCATCATTTACGAAGTCTTCCAAACTGCGCCCATCGACAGCAACGAAGTCGTTTTCCCAACCTTCGTCAAGTGCCTTCGACTCTTCTACGCTTTTAAAGTTTTCTTCTACCAAATGGCAGCGATCATACTCGTCAACAGCAGCGCAACGTTTCAATTCCCCAGTGACCTTAACATCGGTGAAGCCCATAGTGTCTTCTTACGCTGTTTTTGCATCAACCTCAGATTCATCATTTCACCACTCAACTCAGCCTGCAACACAACTAGCAGCATCAGAAATGTCCACTGGTTCAAAGGATATTAAAATGTATTCGTCTAAAGATCCCGCCCAAGTATCCAAGTTTGGCACCACAGTTACAGCAATGTCCCTTAACACGGGTAGAGAAATAGTTCCCAAGTGCGGTGGGGAACTAGGCATCACTGGACACTGTTTAGAAGGAAGCATCGTCACTGAATCGACTATAAAGACAACAGGAGACCAAACCTTTCCCACTAATGCTTTGGCAAAGATTCTGAGCAGATCGACGCAAGACGCTTCCTATCTAACCACCGAGTCAACGCAACCAGCTAGCCCGACTTCCGAGGCAATAAAGGCTTCTATTTCTGGGAGCTCATACACAAGCACTTCAATAAGAACACCAAGCAAACCCACTTTGCGAAATTTAGAAAATAGGCCAGGATCAACATCATTAAATAAGAAAATTAGTGATTTGTCTACAAAGCAAGCACTGACGAAAGTAAATACAGATCCAGGTACCACTACAGCAACATTTGAAAAAAGATTTACAAACACACCAATGTATACACAGATTACCAGTTTGACAAACCTTCCCCCCAAAATAACTCAAGGAAGTCCAAGAAACCCTGAGCAGAAAAACGACCATCATCCAGAAATACCACCTACCCTTAGACACCAAGCCAATTGGACGACAGGGCAACAAGAAAGCCCTCACAAAACTACCAAAACACCGGTGGAGTTTGCCAATGTAAAGATACAAGCTGTTAGCACAACGCCCAGTGCCTTTTTATCTACAGAAGACCATAGCGCCAATGTCATTGAATTTGTTTCTTCTATCAAAAATACAACACCACTGCAGATAGACGAATCAAGTTCCGAAATCTCACCAATGTTATCATCGAATGTGAAGATTACCGTAAATAGCAGAACAAATTCAACGGTTCATAGTTATGTTACAAGCACAACGTTGCCAGTCAATGAAACCTTCACTCCCAGTCCCACGTCAACCGCAACTTCTTCACTACTCGTCGCATTAAAGCTAGAGACTGGTAGCACACAAGCTGTGAACAAAGGGACACCTGAAAAATTGCTAGATATCAATACATCGCCTGCGTCCAATGTTTTATTAGAAAGACTTCATGACTTGACAACCCCAAAATCCGCTCCATTATTTAGCGAAACTCCATCAAATAATGCAGTTGCCTCTATACAATCAATATCGTCAACGAAAGAAAGTGTACATAATTTGGAAGAAAACACTGCTTCCCGAACTGGACCAACAAGCAACACAGCAGAAGTACAGACTAATTCTCGCCTAACGATCCTACCTGAGATAAACAGAGTGACCATAGTAGCCTCGACAACACCTTTTAAAATAACACCATCAACAGCCAGCAATAAAACCGCAAGTTACGGAGTGTTTGAAGAGGCCACCACAACATTCACTCAAGAATTGGTGCCAACTATAGGTCCTAGTACACCTGCAAAAGAAACCCAACCCAAGTTAGCAGGACTTAAAAACAACAAAGAGCAAACGACAGTGTACCCGAGTGTACCGTCTATTACCACTTTGTATGCACGCAATCCTGCGGCATCCTCCCCTAATTCCACTGATGTATCCCATTCAGCTGCAGATACGAACATTTTGATTACAGCTGGACCTTCTTATAAAGATACTTCTTCGTCAGAGTCATTTTCAGTCTCAAGTAGTTTAGGTTCAAAAACACCCACTTATCTAGACACAACACGATCAACAGATTATCTGGACAAAACCATGCTAAGAACAAAAGAATCAACATACGAAAGCACACGAAGAATAACATTAACAACACCAACTGCAAAGACAATTCCCTCAAAGACAAATTTACCCTTAGCAAGGGATATGCCAACCACAACAGCTTATCTTCCTTCAAGTTCTCTAAGTAGAACAACTATCACTAATTCAGATAATCAAAAGACAAGATCATCGACGTATGGAAAAACAACAACAATCCTGACAACAACACTCGTTCCACCTAAAACCTTTATTACAAATACAATAATGCCAACAACAACACCAACTCATATTGAATATACGATTTCTTTGAAAACAGCAACACCAGCACATCACTATCACGCTACATCGGCGACAACACGTGCTTTTATAAACACTGGACAGTCTGTGGGAAGCACCGATGGAAAAACAGAATATACAAAACAGATAGAACATACAAAAATCTCTGCCTCAACAGACACGACAATACTGTCTACAATTAGACCAACACCAAGGACATCAACATCCGAAGGATTTCCACCAACCTCCACGACCAATTCTGCGAACATTCCCAGAACATCTCCTACACATATAAGCAGCCCAAAGACAACATTACCGAAGTATACCGAGGCTCCGAAGATAACATTGCCCATGACCACACCAAAGACAATGCCTGCCCATACAAGTCCTTCACACTTTGAATCAATAACAACTTTGTCGGTTGAGAGCTCAACAGCATTCACGCCAAAAACAACAGCTATCCCATCTGCAAGCGAATCAAATGGATCTCCCACTTATGAAAACTCCCCTACAGCAACGACGCCTACATTCAAATATACTCCGCAACGAGCTTCACCAACAGACATAAGTTATGTGGCGACGAAATCCACATCTACGCATCCTTCAGTCACAACTAAAACTACAGATGCAACCACAAGACGAACAACTTCATTAACGAACGCAAACAAATCAAGGACTACAACTTTATCTACGGAATCTCTTAAAACAACACGGACAATTTCGTTCACCACACACTTACAAAAAGCCTCAAGCGAACAAACTGGGAAGATATATACGGATGCTGAAAATGCAACACCAACAACTGAAAAAAGGCCAACGATAAAAAGCAGGGAGACGTTTACACTCTTTCCGTCAGCATCGTTGTCTTCAACCATCTCTACAAAAATGAAAGAGTCTGCAAAAACATTTGCGACCCCAGAAACAGCTACAAAAAATTCACTAAGAGGCCAAAATCCCATCGTTACTTCTAAGACTGCCGAGATTAATGCAGAGGATATCACCAAACCTATATTCTCAACTGTAACACATGATAAGGACAACACGGCAAGATCTTTCGTTACAAGAGCTATCGCTTTTTCAACATCAACCACAGCTTCTCAGAGCCCATTAGGTATAACACTCTCTGTGTCAGGTAACTTCATACATATAATACTGCACGTTTCATGGTTCTTTAGGATCAGAAAAACTTAGACGTATATAACAAAACACAATGCTTGAATCTGAAGCTTGTTAGTTGTGAACTCTTATATTATTTTATATGTAATTATGAACTTTTAAATTGCATAACCTAGAGCTCATTGTTATGAAATAATTTGATCTCCAGAGACTTAAAAAGTCATTCGAGAACATGACAAATAAATAAAATGTCGAATATATAAAAAAATTATCAATTTGATAGCCCAATGCTCTAAGAGTCATTGTGCCCATGCCATACGGACATAGAATTTAAGAGTATGGCAGAGAAGAAATCGACATATAGATAAAAACGGAAGTTCCTAAATCAGTTGCATGTGATATCACCTAACCTGAGATTCAGTATTTTTTTTATTGATCTTCTGTTGTTGTATGCAACCAATGCCATTTTGAAACTATCCATCACCAAAATCCAACCAAAAACTAATATTTTAAACAAATCGCTGACGAAGATTTCAATGATTACAGTAAAAAGGTCACATTTGAGAGAGAAAAAAAAAGCTAAAAATATTTTTAATCTGAGCCTTAACATCAATATTTAGCGCATTTAATGCTTGGGGTTATGATTTTTTTTTCTCAAATCAGCATTATTTGAAACTTAAAATTCATACCCTCCAACAATTACTTTAACTTTACCAATTGTAACTGTTTGTTAATAGATATATACTGCAGTCAAGTCGCACCCTTTTGTAAACATTGCAAACAGTAAATGCAAGTGTCATGCCATTCATGGTTTCCATTAATTTTATGATGATTTATCATTGATGTTATTTATTTATGCAGTCATTTCATGTATGTTGGTCACTCATACTGAGATGTCATTCATGTTTATCATTCATGATACGGCAATGTCATTAATGGTGTTTATTTATGATGAAATGCTATTCATTTTAATTCATGTCGTCAAATCATTGTCATTTATGTTGTTCATTTACATTTTCATAGTTTCACTGGATATAGTATACCTCTCACCTTTTCACTCACATTTTTCAATACATTTACTTATCACTTGTCTCACACGTTTCGCACTAAATTACTATCCACGTTTCATTTAATAAATCATCGGGTTCATTTTCATTAAAATTGTATCACATCGATGCATTCTGTAAAGTACTTTAACGAATGAAAAATACATTTCATTTTAACCGTAAATATTTTCTGCTAGTAGTAAAGAAATTATGGTGTATCTTTGTATGTGAAATTTAGTGACCAAACTTAGATCACTTATAATTATTTAAGTGGGCTTATTTGGCGGATGAGCCAATTTCGTTTTTTAAATACATCATTAACATAGGTTCAAGACCTTTGTACCTCAATCCTTACAAACCTTAAATGGTCACACCGTCAACCTATTTGTTTAAAACAAACTCAACAAGAGGCAACTTTTGGTGCGTCCAAAAGTTGTTTTTTTAAACTGATTTTGTATAGCAACTCTAAGTTTCTCTCTCAAATGAATTGAATTGAATTTTTTTTTTGTCGGTTGACCAATGGATTCATTAGTATTGTCCACGTATAAAAAACTAGTACTGTCTTTAATGCAGACAATTCACTTTTAATTATTTTTTATTCTTTTTTAATTCTTCATTGCACACTTACTGTTTTTTTCCAACTACATACATTGATTACGGTCTTTGTTTTCACTGCATGGTTTGAATTGTTAACGACACATTGCCTTCGATAATGTTCAAGAATCAGCATACTTATAGAAGAAAAGGTTTTTAAGTACGTGTAAGATTCAGTATTGCATTCAACTTTTCCTATTATGTTTGAAATTTGAAAACTTGAAGATCAGTGAAGATTTTATTTAAATGAAATGATGTATTATAACTGCGAATTCAACATAAACACTCGTAATATGTAAAAAGGGAATGTTTGTTAACAATTATTACCGTTTTATTTTTTTGCTTAAATTATCACGAGGTAACCTGCTGGCATTACTCGTTTAATTTTTCTCCGACAGAACTAAACTAAGAAAAGAGCAGTTACATCAATAGTATAAATTCATAAACTTGTTGTTTTAAATCTTAAATAGTGCTTTAAATACAGATTGATATACCACAGTCTATGTATAATTGACAATACAAAGTGCACACGTTTGTTTTTTTTCTCCAGAAGAGACAAATGAAACTATACATCAGATAAAACAAACAACTGCTGAGGTGTTCTCGACTGATTTAGATTCCGGGGGTAAACTTCCTTCCAGTTCATCTCCCACAAGTAGGCCTACCAACGTTGCGACTTCACCACTGCCGTCAAAATCATCTTCTATGTTGGCCATATCCACAGAATCTGCTCCTAAAATGACAGCAACAACTAAGTCTCCACCCACAACTGGCACTGCATCGAAAGCAATATCAACGCCATTTAAATCTGCCGTCATCACCACGACTGCGACAATTCCATTGATAACAACCACAGCTATCGCACAGATGAAAACAAACACTTCGCCAGCAACAACAACGTCTTTAAAACCTATTATTAATAAGAGTCCAAGTACTTCACTACCAACAACAACGAAGATAGCAACTGACCCAGCGATAGATCCAGCCAAAACAACCATAACGACAATAAAGCCAAAAGCCAAAGCAACAGCAGCACAAATAGTGGCCACGACAGCAGCACCAATAGTGGCCACGACAGCAGCACCAATAGAGACCACGACAGCAGCACCAATAGTGGCCACGACAGCAGCACAAATAGTGGCCACGACAGCAGCACCAATAGTGGCCACGACAGCAGCGTGGACACGACAGCAGCACCAAAAGTGGCCACGACAGCAGCAACAATAGTGGCCACGACAGCAGCATCACCAATAATAACGCCATTGACATCAACATCAAGAACAATTGCAACATCATCTGCAGCATCAACAGCTACCATACATGGGCCTACAACTTCAACACTACCACCAACGGCAATCACAACTAAAAAACCGCTACCACCACCTCCAACACCAACAACGAAAAAATCCAATGCATCGCCTTCAATGCCTTCCAAAGAATTGCCTTCGATAACTACTGATCCTCACCAAACAATAACTATGGCTATAGTTACAAAAGCTCCTACTTCTACAAAACGAACAACTACTACAACTGACTCAAACACAATAATAGAGAATCCTGATACCACGACAGTACCTACGGCAACAACATTTGAAACACCAACATCATCAGCATCGTCAACAAGAAAAACAAAAACCACACGAACCACACCAATGACACCAACAAAAATTTCCACAATACCGAATACAACAACGACAATGACAACACCAGGAACTAAAACAACAACATATTCAACTACAACAACAACAACACCAACATCTCAAACAACAACCCCTACAACTACAACACCAAAAAATACACCAACACCATCAACAAAACCAACAACTAAGACAACAACACCTATAACTACAACGACAACACCAACGACTACAACAACACCACAAACTACAACACATACAACCACAACAACTACATCACCTAAGACTACAACAACAGCACCTACAACTACAACAACGCCAACTACTACTACAACAACACCTACAACTACAACAACAACATCAACAACTACAACAGCAACGCCTACAACTACAACAAAAACACCTACAACTACAACAACAACGCCTACAACTACAACGACGACACCAACAACTACAACAACAACAACAACACCTACAACTACAACGACAACAACAACACCTACAACTACAACAACAGCGCCTACAACTACAACGACAACACCTACAACTACAACAACAACACCTACAACTACAACAACAACATCAATAACTACAACAACAACACCTACAACTACAACTACAACAACAACAACACCTACAACTACAACAACAACACCTACAACTACAACAACACCAACAACCACAACAACACCGACTACTACAACAACAGCACCTACAACTACAACAACACCTACAACTACAACAACAACACCTACAACTACAACAACAAAAACACCTACAACTACAACAACAACACCTACAACTACAACAACAACGCCTTCAACTACTACAACAACACCAAAAACAACAACGCCTATAACTACAACAAAACCTACAACTTCAACTACGCCTACAACTACTACAACACCATCTACAACTACAACATCAACATCAACAACTACAACAACAACGCCTACAACTACAACTACAACAACAACACCTACAACTACAACGACAACATCTACAACTACAACAACAACACCTACAACTACAGCAACAACACCTTCAACTACTACTACAACAACACCACCAACAACAACAACGCCTATAACTACAACAACAATACCAACAACTACAACAACATCTACAACAACAACAACACCAACAACTACAACAACAACGCCTACAACTACAACTACAACAACACCTACAACTACAACAAAAACACCTACAACTACAACAACAACGCCTACAACTACAACGACAACACCTACAACTACAACAACAACACCTACAACTACAACAACATTACCTTCAACTACTACTACAACAACAACACCAACAACAACAACGCCTATAACTACAACAACAACACCAACAACTACAACAACAACAACACCAAAAACTACAACAACAACATCTACAACTACAACAACAACAACAACAACAACAACGACGACGACGACGACGACAACTATAAAACCAACAACTACATCCACTAAACCAACAACTGTATCCACAAAACCAACAACTGCAAAAAGTACAACAACACCGAAAGAAACAACGACACCAACAGCTTTTAAAACCAAGAAGACGACTGCAACCACCACTACTTCTTCATCAACAAAGTCAGCGATGCCAAAAACACCAATTACAACTACAACATCGTTTATCGGCTTGTTTGATAATTCAACATATTTCGAAGGTGAGAAATAAGTACTGTGGGGTCTGGATTTCTTTTTATTCTTTTTTTTTAAAATTAAATTTTCTCTCTCTCTCTATCTCTCTCTCTCTTCTCTCTCTCTCTCTCTCTCTCTCTTCTCTCTCTCTGTCTCTCTCTCTCTCTCTCTCTCTCTCTCTCTCTCTCTCTCTCTCTCTCTCTCTCTGTCTGTCTGTCTGTCTCTCTCTCTCTCTCTCTCTCTCTCTCTCTCTCTCTCTCACATACACACATGCACACTTTTAGTTATAATTTTCCATTATCTCTCTCCCTCCCGCTCTCTTTCTTTTTACCTCTCTCAGGCTCACTTTTAATGATAATATTCATGTTATCTTTATATCTTTCATTGTAGTTATAATTTCTCATGATCTCTCTCTCTCTCTCTCTCTCTCTCTCTCTCTCTCTCTCTCTCTCTCTCTCTCTCTCTCTCTCTCTTCCCTCATTTGTGGTTATTTTTTAAATTTTTTTCTCTCCCTCCAACTCTTCCTCTATCTGAATCTTTTATTATACATTTCTCTTCTGTCCTTTGACACCACACCCTTCCTATTCTGCAACATTTAGTTCTTTTATATTTGGTTCCTATACTATCATATCTACCTCAGATGTGAGCGGAATTTTCGACTTGGATGATGACAATATCAACGCAACCACTGATTTCGCTGACATCTATGTGAGTATTTCATGTATTCATTTTATGTATCTCTCTGCGGAAGTTTACAAAGAAGTAAATGAATTTGATCTTTCGAGTGAGATTAAAAAAAAAACAACTACCAAAGACAAAGGTGACTTAGTATAATATCAGCTCAACCTCGGCGCTAATTTTTTTTCTTTTTAATTAGAATGTAATGCTAAGCCCAGCGAGTATACCGGTGTTATAAATTAGGACCCTTACTAAGTGTAGTGTTTAATGGTAAAAACTACCCTTAAACTAGGTACCAAGCATATGAAACCGATGTACTTAGTACCTTTTTACATAGAAACTCTCGAGGCCAATAGATCAGAGCGTGTTGACCATCGTGTAACTGTCTGACTGGGAAATAAAAGCTGGGTGCGTCTTCGGAAGCTTCCCCTGCAGATATTGGTTGTGATGTTGTTTATAGACTTTACGAAAAAAGAGCTCCACAGTTGGCTGAACCATCCATGTTTTAGAAATACTTAATATCATTGATCAATCTATGCTGTTAGTGTGGATGTTTAGCGTTTAAAGATTCATGATGCTCTAAAGCGCAAAAGCTTCATTGTTCGGCCTTGTAATGTTCCCCTCTCTAGATCTATACACGTCACAATCAAACCTAGGAACCAGCCATTGGTACAGGTTTCCTATCATGTAAAACTGTGAAGACCGACTATGTAGTGCGTGCACAGTATCCCTCTGCTTTCTTTTCCTTCAGTATAATTATTTTACGAATAATGCCAATACTTGACAAAAAAAAAGGTCTTTGTTCCATTCTAGGATGGAGTCCTGTGCTACAACCTGACGTGTTTCTATCCGGACTGCATGCTGGACCAGATAGGCAACGGAACTGCCGACTACTGCATCAAAGACAGCTACTATCCCTGCATAGTGAGTAAACAGAATTATATCAATCATCCTTAAAACAGTGGGAACATAAAGTCCTTTTGCGATATCAGAGAGGCAACAGGAGCGTTTAAATAGAGCCAAGGGTGCTAAACTGACTTGTAAATTAAGGAAAGAATACAATTGCTTAGTGAGAGGAACATCACAGAAAGAGTAGGTACCCGGTGGGTCATTGCTACTAAGAAGTTTTAGGAGATTTAAGTCTAGAATTATATAGGCAGCTTCAGAGGTAAAAAATACAAGCCAGGACATTGATGATGCCTCTGTCTCTCTGTTTCTCTATCTCTGTCACTCTGTCTGTCTCTTTGTCTCTCTGTCTCTGATTATCTTTATCTGATGTTAAAATGCAATATGGTATTGCTTCTTGCAAAACGCACACATTCATCATAGTGTAGTTCCATGTCTCCTAATTAAGCATAAATGGTTTAAGTTTTAGTTAGCGCAACGCCACCTTAGTTGTAAAATATATAATGTCATTTCTAAAATACTAATAATTTTTAGTATTTGAGAAAAAAAGATAAGACATGACATGTGCAACAGGAGAAACGGCAATAGGAAAAACTGACCTAACATAATTATTTATCTATACCAATCTGTTTACATGTAGGTTGGAACAAAAGAATTAATCTTTATGATCTGTTTTCCATTCCATCTCCCAGATAGAAGTATCGAACACTACAGAGGAGTACATGGTTAAAGCCACCTGTGGTAGAAAGGTTTGTGACTCCAGCTACGTCTATGAAAACGGCGGTGCAAACACAAGGTGAATGATGCTTAGACTTAAATATAATTTAAATTTTACGAACTGAAGCTACTCGGGATGTTTACAACCCATAAGTATTTGCACGTATGTCTTGGAGCGTTTGCGTCTTATCATTGAACAAGTTGGGTGTAATAATATGGTTTGAACAGATAACTGTCCACGCTGATATTATTGCAAACCCAGTATGTAATAAAAACGTACCCTATCTCTCCCTCTATTTTTCCCGTTTATTCAAATCTCTCTCTCTCTCTCTCTCTCTCTCTCTCTCTCTCTCTCTCTCTCTCCACTCCACGTCTCTCTCTCTCCCTCTATGTTATTTCCTTTCCCCTTGCTCTGTATGTTTTAAACATTACATTGTTATTTTTATTTTTATTTTTAACCTCGTTGTATATTTCTTTTTTTAATACATTTCTTTAGCCGCCTGTATTTTGTCATCTTCGTGTGCTCTCGGCCTCTAGTGGTGTGTTTGTTCGTCGATATCTAGCTTTATATCTGTGGGGTTTTCTAGAGGAAAAATTCTCATTTACATCGTATTCCATCCTTTATTTTGTCGGTGGGTCAAACTGGCTCAGAAATCTTCTCTCAGTCTCTGTCTGCCTGCATGCGTGTCCCTATCTCTGTCAATTTCTGCCTATCTATCTGCATGTTTGTCTCCCTCTCTTCCTCTATCTATCTCTCTCCCCCCCCCTCTCTCTCTCTCTCTCTCTCTCTCTCTCTCTCTCTCTCTCTAATTTTTCTTTGTCTCGCCATTCTATCACCGCCAGTCTCCATCTTGCACTCTAAGGCAGTGCACCGTTGTCATCCTCAGCCAAAAACCTAGACAATTGGGCAATCAGCATAACAATAGATTACCCCATAATCTGCTCTCAGTGTTAGTCTTATAACAACCCGGCATTCCAGAGTGATCGATACCCATCAATCAGTCAGAAGCGTGCGCTGTAAGGTCATTGATCGATCAAGAAAATAGGTTAGGAGAAAATGTCGGCGCCCCCTCTCTGTATGCATACGTTGGTGTACCTACTACATTGTATTAGAAACAAAACAGACAAGAAACAAAATTCGACTATGTCCATTTTAGTAGAATTAGAATGGTAAGCACCATACATTTTATGAACTAAATTTTTGTAAACGATTACAAACAATTAACTCTGCTCCAAAGAATTTCAGAGGAACAAATTTGTATCTGAAATTGTAATAAGGTTTTTAGTTTTCCGAACTATTTTAATTTAAAGTTTTTGGTATACAGAAAATGTATTATAAGTGAATATCCATTATCTTTATCAACACAACACACCTTTTGTAAATCATATCGAAACTGAAACTTATTCATTTAAGAATTTCTTTTAAATAGATAAAAAGGAGCGAGCGTATTTTTTTTTGTATTTGCATGATTTGATATTCTTCCGCAAATTGCAGCAAATGTTTTGGTAGAGCATTTTATAAATATACCCCCCCCCCCCTTTCCCAACCACCACCATCTTCCCCCCGTTTTTCACCTTTATCAAACACAACACACCTTTTGTAAATCATATCGAAACTTCCCCCCGTTTTTCAACTATTCCAGAGAAGAGTGGTGCTGTGCGGACGACCTGTGCAATGTTGAAGGCAGGGACAGAGCGAGATTTCTGGATTGTTCTTGGATGATGCTGATCACTTTCGCTTTTATCTCCATATCCACAGAATCTGCTCCTAAAATGACAGCAACAACTAAGTCTCCACCCACAACTGGCACTGCATCGAAATCAATATCAACGCCATTTAAATCTGCCGTTATAACCACGGCTGCGACAACTCCATTGATAACAACCACAGCTATCGCACAGATAAAATCAAGCACTTCGCCAACAACCACAACGTCTTCAAAAGAGACTAGCAATAAGAGTCCAAGTGCTTCACTACCAACAACAACAGAGATAGCAACTGTCCCAGCAATAGCTCCAGTCAGAACAACCATAACGACAATAAAGCCAAAAGCTGAAACGACAGCAGCACCAATAGTGGCCACGACAGCAGCACCAATAGTGGCCACGACAGCAGCATCACCAATAATAACGCCATTGACATCAACATCAAGAACAATTGCAACATCATCTGCAGCATCAACAGCTACCATACATGGGCCTACAACTTCAACACTACCACCAACGGCAATCACAACTAAAAAACCGCTACCACCACCTCCAACACCAACAACGAAAAAATCCAATGCATCGCCTTCAATGCCTTCCAAAGAATTGCCTTCGATAACTACTGATCCTCACCAAACAATAACTATGGCTATAGTTACAAAAGCTCCTACCTCTACAAAACAAACAACTACCGGTACTGCAACTGACTCAAAGACAAAAATAGAGAATCCTGATACCACGACAGTACCTACGGCAACAACATTTGAAACACCAACATCATCAGCATCGTCAACAAGAAAAACAAAAACCACACGAACCACACCAATGACACCAACAAAAATGTCCACTATACCGAATACAACAACGACAATGACAACACCAGGAAATAAAACAACAACATATTCAACTACAACAACAACAACACCAACATCTCAAACAACAACCCCTACAACTACAACACCAAAAAATACACCAACACCATCAACAAAACCAACAACTAAGACAACAACACCTATAACTACAACGACAACACCAACGACTACAACAACACCACAAACTACAACACATACAACCACAACAACTACATCACCTAAGACTACAACAACAGCACCTACAACTACAACAACGCCAACTACTACTACAACAACACCTACAACTACAACAACAACATCAACAACTACAACAGCAACGCCTACAACTACAACAAAAACACCTACAACTACAACAACAACGCCTACAACTACAACGACGACACCAACAACTACAACAACAACAACAACACCTACAACTACAACGACAACAACAACACCTACAACTACAACAACAGCGCCTACAACTACAACGACAACACCTACAACTACAACAACAACACCTACAACTACAACAACAACATCAATAACTACAACAACAACACCTACAACTACAACTACAACAACAACAACACCTACAACTACAACAACAACACCTACAACTACAACAACACCAACAACCACAACAACACCGACTACTACAACAACAGCACCTACAACTACAACAACACCTACAACTACAACAACAACACCTACAACTACAACAACAAAAACACCTACAACTACAACAACAACACCTACAACTACAACAACAACGCCTTCAACTACTACAACAACACCAAAAACAACAACGCCTATAACTACAACAAAACCTACAACTTCAACTACGCCTACAACTACTACAACACCATCTACAACTACAACATCAACATCAACAACTACAACAACAACGCCTACAACTACAACTACAACAACAACACCTACAACTACAACGACAACATCTACAACTACAACAACAACACCTACAACTACAGCAACAACACCTTCAACTACTACTACAACAACACCACCAACAACAACAACGCCTATAACTACAACAACAATACCAACAACTACAACAACATCTACAACAACAACAACACCAACAACTACAACAACAACGCCTACAACTACAACTAAACAACACCTACAACTACAACAAAAACACCTACAACTACAACAACAACGCCTACAACTACAACGACAACACCTACAACTACAACAACAACACCTACAACTACAACAACATTACCTTCAACTACTACTACAACACAACACCAACAACAACAACGCCTATAACTACAACAACAACACCACAACTACAACAACAACAACACCAAAAACTACAACAACAACATCTACAACTACAACAACAACAACAACAACAACAACGACGACGACGACGACGACAACTATAAAACCAACAACTACATCCACTAAACCAACAACTGTATCCACAAAACCAACAACTGCAAAAAGTACAACAACACCGAAAGAAACAACGACACCAACAGCTTTTAAAACCAAGAAGACGACTGCAACCACCACTACTCCAGCATCTTCTTCATCAACAAAGTCAGCGATGCCAAAAACACCAATTACAACTACAACATCGTTTATCGGCTTGTTTGATAATTCAACATATTTCGAAGGTGAGAAATAAGTACTGTGGGGTCTGGATTTCTTTTTATTCTTTTTTTAAATTAAGTTTTCTCTCTCTCTTTCTCTCTCTCTCTCTCTCTCTCTCTCTCTCTCTCTCTCTCTCTCTCTCTATTGCTCGAGTGATGGGGGGCGCGGTGGCTCTGGAGTAGAACGTCGGCTTCCGACGCAAAAGACCCGTGATTCGAGCCCTGGTTGGGTCGGTGTCAGTATAATGTGACCAGCTGAGACAAGAGTCATGGCATCTCCGCACTGTCTCGTGTGGCAAGACATAAAATTGTCAGACGTCAGTCTTGGGGTCCGTCTACAATATAGCCTATATAGAGCTGATGTTGGATGTTAAACCAACTGAACTACAACTACATGCTCGAATAATTTCTTGATACGCACATAATCTACCACCAAATAGAAAGTAAAATAGTATTGAGTTGCTATAATTTAAACATCTTGGGTACTGCGTTTTATTGTTCAAGTCTGAAGATGCGAAGTTTTGAGTAGCAAAAACTACCTTTAGATAGGGTTCTAAGATTATTGCACGATTGTACTTGTTACCCCTACATGCTTGTAGTTTTAATAACTAAAAGGTAAAAAGTGTGGGAGGTGGGTGGCGGAATCAACTGTGGGTGTTGATTCTTTGTTTCTAATACTGGAGATGCAGAGGCGCTGTTTAGTCAAGAGATACATGTTACTAAGTTGGGGCTCTTTTGTTAGTGATGTATTTACGTGTAGGACATTTATATGAGCGCAACCTAGCGGTTATTTCCAATCAACCAAAAAATTGGTTGCATATTCATTAAAGTTTAAAAAACCAATTATTTTGGGAAACAGAGATGATTAAATTTGCTCAAACGTTGACATGGATGTGTTCATAAAGTCACAGAACTTCCCTGATCCAAGCAGCAATCATGGAGGGTCCAGGACAGAGACTATATCAATATTCAGTGGCTGCACCCTCGCGCCTCTACACGGTTCCTGAAGGATGACTTCTTGCCTGATATCATTATGAAATTCTTGTTTGATTTGTGTAATTTAACATTTTTGATGTTCTTAACCGCAGGTGAATTTGCGGTGATTTATAAACGTATGTACTGATTTATCGACTGCTTTTTTTTACCTTGAGACTTACAGTCATGTTGGGCATCATCAGGGAGAGATAGACAGAGACGGGCATACAGACTGACAGAGAGAGAGAGAGAGAGAGAGAGTATAGAGACATGTTGATAAATATTATATATAGAGACATGTTGATAAATATTATATATAGAGACATGTTGATAAATATTATATATAGAGACATGTTGATAAATATTATATATAGAGACATGTTGATAAATATTATATATAGAGACATGTTGATAAATATTATATATAGAGACATGTTGATAAATATTATATATAGAGACATGTTGATAAATATTATATATATTTTTATGATTAAAATGTACATGATGAAAGAAAATGTAACAATAAACGAAAGTATTATCCTAAATTTTAGTATGGCTGCATATGTGTTAAACAAAATAATTTTCATTAAAAAAAATTAGCCCTGTTTCTTTTTATTAACTCCCCCAAAGGTCGATAGATAAACCCCTGAGTGCCTTTAAAAGGGTTGCTTGAATCTAATCAGCGTATTAGAATTCCACCTAGATATCTACTGTTATGTTGTTTCGTTTGTTGAGTAATACATTTATGATTTTGTGTGTGTGTCTTTTTCTTCATTTATTTGACAAGGTTTATTTGGGCTAGCTTATAATGTATTTAGCCCATGCCAAATAAAAAAAAATTGTATATTATTTTTTTTAATATGCTTAGATTATACATGTTTTTACTTCTAAAATAATTTTAGAGCAAGAGAAATTTGTATAACCTGGTGATGTTATCTGTAGATTACAACAAGGGCAGAATTGATGCATACACATTTCTTTTTCTGCATATAGGAACGTGAACTAGTGCGTCTGGTTTTAGGCCGAGGGATGTACAAATAATTATTGACCTCACCCTCCTCGTTTAAAAATGCTCTCTTTGCTGGTATCATGCATTACAAATAGCCTTTTCAACGTCTTCCAAAAATGTATGTTTCGCCAACTAAAGTTAAAACCTGAAAATTTTTCTCGATCGTCTTTCATCTTCCGCACAACGAAGTAAAGTAAAAAATTTGTTTTGATTTTTTTTTCAAAAGGGACGTGAACACTAGCATTTTCGTAAGGATTCCTGGCAAAATTGAAACGTAATACTAAAAATTACAATTACAATTATAATTACTATTTGGCTTACTTGAAAAAAAAAGAAGAAAAGAAACACAGGCGGCGAACACAAATAATAATGTTTGGCCCAGTTTTGTTTTCCAGAGACCTTGACTTAAAAAAATAAGTTCAAACAATATATTACAAAAGCAAATTACCCTACAAACGAAACAAAAACGTTTACAGCTATAGCGTGTTACCATCTTCTAATAATTTTTACAGCTCAAACGCGATGCCTTTGCGTTCATAAAGTGTTTCGCTATTGCAAAAAGAATTAAGTTCACTTTACAAAAAACAAAACAAAACACAACAACAAACTAAACAAAACCAAACCCAAAAAAACATCACATAGCCTAGAAATATAATTATGTAACAGTGTATAATAATAGATGGGTCCTTTTTGTCATTCTGAGGCCATGACATACAAAAGATTGCTAATTATAGCAATCATAAACATATAAAAACAAGAAACAAAATAAACTAGCTTACATTGGAACATTATTATGCAGAAATCCTTTAAACGTTTCTCAGACCATAAAAGATTTTTTTTTTCTTGAGATGCGATGTGTATCTCTTTAAAAAAAAACTTGGTCTATATTTGTTTTTTTCTTACGCACTTTTATAAGACAAAACTGTTGAGGTCTAGTAGACCACGAAATCGTAATTGTTATAATTATTTCTTTGAGCTCTGTCTATCCCACAATTACCACGAATTTCGTATGCTCTAAAAACGGTTAGGTTTATATAAGATTCTTTAATTTTTGTAATTAACTATTTATGATTTTTGTTCATGGTTTTATAAACAATAAAGTCATGTATCGTACTACGTTGGACAAAATGTGGAAGGGAGAGGGGGGAGGGGGGGAAGGGAGGGCACGGTAGCCCTGGAGTAGAACATCGGGTTCCGACGCAGGAAATCCGTGGTTCGAGCCCTGACGATTTCGTCCCCTACTGGTTGGGTCGGTGTCAGTTTAATTTAACCGGCAGAGACACGAGTTATGACGTCCCCGTCTGCCTCGTGTGTAGCAGCACATAAAATTGTCAGATGTCAGTCTAGGAGCCCGTTCACAATATATTCTATATAGAGCTTATGTTTGATGATAAACCATGTCAACTTAACTTAATTGACGTAGAAACAAATAGTCTGTAGACGTTTCGCAACAATAAGTAGACATACTTTTACTTGTAAACTTTGGACTCTGCTCTCAACATGATACTGAAAGTAATATAATGCCTGTATTTTTTTCCTTAACACAGAAGACTGGCTAACACCCAACACAGACAATTAGCCTTAACATAATTATTATTGTCCCCGCCCTGCCTCGTGTGTAGCAGCACATAAAATTGTCAGATGTCAGTCTTGGAGCCCGTTCACAATAGAGTGTATATAGCGCTGATGTTTGACGATAAACCATGTCAACTTAACTTAACTGATGTAGAAACAAATAGTCTGTAGACGTTTCGCAACAATAAGTCGACATACTTTTTTTTGTAAACTTTGGACTCTGCTCTCAACATGATACTGAAAGTAATATAATGCCTGTATTTTTTTCCTTAACACAGAAGACTGGCTAACACCCAACACAGATAATTAGCCTTAACATAATTATTATTAATTTTCATAGAGAGTTAAGCACACTAGTGGTAGAAATGTAGACCTCGTGCTGACGGTACTTTTCAGTAGTACCCCGCGCTTCCCACCACTCGCTGCCCAATGTCAAAATCACTGATAACTAACACCTCTACTCTTCATTTTGTTTGCAATTAAACTGAAGGCACCGCAAAATTCTTTCTTTAAAATAACTTATTTTTACAATAGAAATAAAGCGTATTTTTTAAACGCAGTAGAAGACGTACTGCTCGCTATGATTTTAGCTAAAAGAGAAGGCACTTACACCACTCTCTCCACTTTCGCCTCTCACTGGCATGCTTTACCAGCGCCGGCATTAATAGGAGCTGGGCCGAACTGGCTCAAGTGTTAGAGCGTTGGCCTCCACACTGAAGGGTCCACGGGTCGAATCCTACGACCGATAAAAAAAATTATTTGTCTGATTTCGCCACAATTTCCCCGTCTTGTCTCATGTGTGGCAGAACTTAAAATTGTCAGACGTCAGTCTTGGGGACCATCCATAGTATAGCCTCTAATGTGCTGACGTTGGACGTTAAGCAACCACCACAACTCAGTCGTGTTCTATCACCACTGACGTCACGGAAAAGCTGTCGGTGAAGCCAAAGAATGTTGTATCTAAATTAAAAGACGTACTCACTTGAACACAGACGAGTCGCCAGACATTGAGATCATCCCTGGATGTGGTTCAAGACAAAAAAAAAACGGTCACGGTGACATTTAGGCAAAATGAGACGCACATAGCATCTAGATGATGAAACTGAAAGAAAATGAATCAATTGAATATACTAATTTTTTATTCGAAGAAAGGCCTTTGGTCTATACACCATAAAAACAAACATAATACAATAAAACTCTCGCACGCAAAAAGAAACTCATTCCGACAGACTTTATGGTGGATATTAAAAAGTAAGAAAATAATAATACAATAGTGTATGGAACTAGAAAGTAGCATTATGATTATGTAAATAAACATAATCACGAATTTAAACCTCATAAAAGGGAACCATAGAATGCAGAATTATAATATTTGTAGGTGCTATACAGGAATTGATATGCATAGGAAAATAAACCCTCCTCAGCATGCAGTTTTCCATCATTGATCTTATTCTTAAGTTTTTAATATGATTCAAAAGAGGACATAAAGGTAATTTGGATACTTTTCGTCTATAAAAGTTATTTCTCAAATGTAGGCTTTGTCTTGACATGAGTGTTAGAATTCTACGTTGCCAATAATGCCTCAGAAATATTGTGTAATGTGCAGGGTCTAGTAATGGAGAACTCAGTTTAAAAGAAAATGAACTATGTCTTATTATTGTTTTTCTTTCCGGAACCGAGGTACAAAAAAGTCTGGATTTAATTTCTAACAGAAATAAATCTATATTAAACCAACTGCGTCAAATATGTATTCCCCAATCATAAAGACAGTATGTTTGTGATGCCCAGTTGCGTCACTCCAATTCTCATTAACTGAGTAATTGTATGTGACATAATTTGCGGGTATCTGCTGTTTTCAAAACGTACGAGTTAATACTACAATTGAATTGCTCTAAGTTTGTAGTCAACATTTAGATTATATCTCCCTACTTCATTTAAAATTAGACTATTTCGTGTAACCTAACTGACACCTAGAAATATTATCCATTAAATTAAAGATCGTCTGTAACTTTTTTTTTCTGTTATCCAAGCCTCAGCCCTATTGGGAAGAAATGGCGCATTTAAAAGATATTTTCTGCTAAAAAATTGCAATAGACACAGTTTTTTTCTATAAAGATGTCTTGTTAATATACTTCCACCCAATATCTTTTTAAAAATTATTTTGAATTTCTTTGTGGCTTGATTTGCATATGACTTCCTATTGTAACCTTCACATTAAAAAAGTCATTGTGAAAACAGTAATTTATTCTTTTTTATTTTGTCTTTCAAAGATACTTTTAAGCGTTCTACTATAGAACTTACAAGCTGTGGCTTACCAAGTGTATACTCGGATTTGGATGCATTTTTCAAAGGTGAAAAAAATCCCTGTTTCATAAAATACATGATTAGGATTAGGTTGAATTTGAAAAATTGAAATAGAAATTCTCGATTTCTCATTCCCATCATCATGATGAAGATCAACATCATCATCATCATGATCACCACCATCATTGCAGCCATCATTATCGTCCTCGTCATTACAATCAATACTTTAACCAACGTAATCATAATGATTATCCTCATCAACTTTATCATCAATAGCATAATCTGTACCACCATCATCGTAATCATATTAGTATTTAATTACTACATTTTAAGTTAATAGACAAAATTATGATTTTGTTTCTATGAATTCGTTTTAAACTCTTTGTCTGTGCCACCTCTCTGTTTTTCTTTGTCACTTTTTGTCTATCTCACTTTCTGAATCATCCCATCATCATCATCATCATCATCATCATCATCATCATCATCATCATCATCATCATCATCATCATCATTATACGTACTTTTCATTTCGATCACCATTATCAATATCAATGTTATCATCATCACTATCATTGTAACACTGATCATCATAATTACCGCCATCATTATCATCTCCGTCATAACAACCATTACTTTAACCAACGTTCTCACAATGATGATCCTTATCATCTTTCATAACCAATATCACCATTACCACCACCATCATAACCATCATTGTATTTAATTATTTATTATCTTCTATGTTTAAAGACTTAAGTATGATTTCGTTTCTATTTCTTCGTCTTAAACTCTGTGTCTATGCCATCTCTCTGTTTTTCTTTGTTACTTTCTATCTATCTCTCTTTCTGAATAGAACATCCTTTATCTGTCCGTCTCTCTCTCTCTCTCTCTTACATTGTAGGCGACTTCAACTTCCACTACGAAAATAAAAACATCTCTTCTGTCTCGACCTTCCACTCTTTGATTGAAGAACACGGATTGAAACAACACGTGGAGCAGCCCACACACAAACATCAACACATCCTAGATCTCGTCATGAACAGATGCGAAACAAACCATCTCTTTGGTCTAAAAGTTAATGACATTTGCCTGTCTGACCATTATATCATCTCCTTCGGTGTGAATATTGACAAACCCCCTTTAATCAAAAAGTGCTTTTTCACAAGAGACATCAAATCAATCGATATCAACAAATTCAAAGAAACTGTCTCTTCCATCCTGTCCACCAACAACCCAAGAACCGTGGAAAAATTCAACATCATCCTCCGCGACGTCCTGGACCAGTTCGCTCCCCTGTGCGAGCGCCGGATCTCGGCCCGACCCTTCGCCCCTTGGTTCACACCACGGGTTCAGACTGCCAAGCAGGTCAAGAGAAGAGCAGAACGGAGGTGGAAGACAACCGGACTGACAATACATAAAGATATATATAAAGAAACACAAAAAAACGTAACAGATGTTATTAGAGAAGAGAAAAAGAAATATTTTAATGATAAAATAACCAGTAGCGACTCCTGTAAAGATCTCTATAGAACCTGCAATGAGCTTTTAGGAAAAAGGAACATCGAAGTCCTTCCCACTAACATATCCCCGACCAACCTACCAAACGTTTTCAACGACTTTTTCATCAATAAAGTAGAGAAAATCAGGAAAAATTTAGACTTGAATAATCTAAAGCTAGACTATCTAAAATTTAAAGGTAACTCACCTTTTCAACGTTTTGAACCTGTTAATGCTAAAAACTGTTAGAAAAATTATACTTAAGTCACCCAAATCATTTTGTGAGCTAGACCCCCTACCCGCTGATATGTTTCTTGAATGTGTTGACATACTTTTACCTTATATAACATTTTATATTAATGAGTCACTTGAGAGCGGAACCGTCCCTGACAGTTTCAAAGAAGCAATTGTCCGCCCCCTTTTAAAGATCGTCTGTAATTTTTTTTTGTTATCCAAGTCTCAGCCCTATTGGGAAGAAATGGCGCATTTAAAAGATGTTTTCTGCTAAAAATTGCAATAGACACAGTCTTTTTTTCTTCAAAGATGTCTTGTTAATAATTATGCTTCCACCCAGTATGTTTTTAAAAATTATTTTGGATAAGTCATGTAATAAACCTAAAACTTCTTTATGGCATATGCTTTCTTATTGTAATCTTCACATTTACCAAGCTCAGTACGAGAAATTGGAGTATTTTGCTCTTTATTTGTCTTTAAAAGGTACTTTCAAGCTTTCTTACTATAGAAACTAACTACGTATACTCTAATTTGCATGAGTTTTTTTTATAGAGAAATGATCCCTGTTTTATAAGATATTACGATTAAGATATAGTTGAATTTGACAAATTGGGATAGCAATGCTGAACGCTTGCCGATGGCATTAGACTAAGAATACAAGTCCTGGTTCTGTAATATTGAGAGTATGGTGTTGTTAGTAAACGTTGCAATGAATGTACTTCATGTATGAACATTAAAAAAAAACTCTATCAAAGTTTTAAAAAGAGGGAAATAAGGATGAATACAGGCAATAAGGGCATTTCACTATCATCATCATCATCATCATCATCATCATCATCATCATCATCATCATCATCATCATCATCATCATCATCGTCATCATCATCGTCATCATCATCATCATCATCATCATCATCATCATCATCATCATCATCATCATCATCATCATCATCATCATCATTCATCATCATCACCCTTCAATGTTCCACGCGCGCTTTTACGTTACTAAAAGAAGAAACAGCTTGAAAACCACTTATCAACATTTTCATATACGATTTTTATTGCACTTGGTTTACTTTGATTTTCAAAGTATTGTCATTCACGTCATCGTGTGTAAATTGAGCGTATTTTAAATTCAAAACATTTCATGTACAAATATCATTCAATTGCAATTGGGAATACTATCATGTTAATAATAATAGTAATCATAATAATCAAATATTAGCATTCTTCACTGTCTCTATACACCTAAATTAAAAAAAAGGTTACACATTATTTTAGCATACGCTGTTCTACAAATACAATCGTGAAGTGATCAGTTGTTATATTTAAACAAAGATCTCTAACAGAAATGGATGGCCTATTTGGTAACAATGACCTAATGAGTTGGAGGGGCTATAAGACCTTCAACGGATACTCTTCTAACTGAGTTATCGTTCAAAGTTTAGATAATTAAGATCTACATTATTTACTATATCATGGGAATTATACATTTTTTAAAGTGAAGAATCTGCCACAAACGCACACTCCTCTCAGTAATGGTTTTCCAAGGTACATTTACAATATTTACAATGAAATTTGAGTGTGAGTAAAATATTGTTTAGTATGCTGAATTATCAAGATGAACACAGGTAGCACTAAACTTTGAAAGAATCATGTAGGTCATATCATATAATAACACAAAATAACGGAAAAAATGTTAAGTGGTTGATAAATGTTACGATTGTCACTGAAGCCATTTACAAGTAAGTTAGTTACACCATCTTATTTTAAGAGGGGGGCGGAAAGAAAAGGCAGGCAAGCGAATTTTCATCAGATTATATGACTGAGTGTATGTTTAGAGAAAATGTGTAACTATAAGCATTTCATTATCTTGTACCAGCGTAATTGTGTAGATTAGTGTACACTTTTGCAATTATAGAAATTTAGGTGCATGTTAATATTAGCCTTGATAAGTCATGCTTAGCGTGTGTGCAATGCTAAAAACTAGGCTCAGGTGAATGGGAAACCAAACTTACTAGTGAAAAAGACAGAGAGACAGAGAGAGAGAGAGAGAGAGAGAGAGAGAGAGAGAGAGAGAGAGAGAGAGAGAGAGAGAGAGAGAGAGAGAGAGAGAGAGAGAGAGAGAGAGAGAGAGAGAGAGAGAGAGAGAGAGAGAGAGAGAGAGAGAGAGAGAGAGAGAGAGAGAGAGACAGAGAACGAAAGCACTCTGCTCTGGTCTTGAGGGTTAATAAAACTATTCCAAATGCAGAATGAGGAATTCGGAGTACAGACGAAAACAACATTGCATACAGCAGAGTGACTAAGTTTGCCACACACACAAAACTGTGTCTTTATCTACTAAAGCGCATACCTCCGATTTTCCCCATAATTTGCAGCAATCTAAAAAATATCAGTTATAATAGCGGACTGCCTCGTTGGAAGGGTTTTTTTCCCTTACACTTGTAACAGGCGCTGGTCGCTTTCAAATAAGTCTTTTTTGGTATATTATTTACACAAGGCCAGACGCTAGGTCTAGAATATTGCGCTAAAAAAAAAAACGCGGCTAATCTAGCCACTTCTCAGCTAACGACCTTTGGACTGTAGTCACTTATGCAGTCAGTGCAACGCGATCCGTCAACGAATGCAAGCGTTGATCAACATCACGAAATGTTCTGATTAGATTAATGAATGATTTACTAGACTTAGTGAGTGACTGATACGGCATCCAATGAACGTCTTACATAAGCCGGAGAGAGCTGACATTGACAATGAACGACCATGCTATGACCTCGGACTTATTGAGTTAGTGACACATGCAGCCATCTTGGTGACTGATACCAAACGATCTCTAGCCGAAGCAACAAGGGACAAGTGTCAACCACATGAGAGAAAGACTCGCGCAGTTTTTCAATCTTACGAGAACTACTTGAAAAACTCTTTTCAGTTTATACAGCAGTATTATTTCCTATCATTTTTTAAACCACGTTACAAGGAACTAAATCTACTATGGATGAGGAAAAAACAAGGTTTAAACGTCCGAGTAAAGTTTTAAAATACATTACAAGGCAAGGGTCTAAATCTACTACCTCGTTATACTTACTGCCCTAGAAGTGTCGCGAAAGCCGCATGCGAACCTGCCCTACAAAACGTAAACCTGCATGATTCATTTTTGTTCCCTTTACAGACATTGTTTTTTTTAACATCATGTGACTGTTAAGTGTTCAAAGTTCGGGGTCATCGACTCTGTTAAATGCCTGGCTCTGTGAGGCGTGTACGCACTAAGTCTTTGCTTCATTCATCATGAGGTCTCTAACGTGGCTGCCAGATAAAGCTCTAGCACCGAGGACAGAAAAGGCCATTTAAATCAGACAAGTCATGTGCTGCCTAATTATTTCAATTAACAAAGGTGCGATACATGGCGAAATGTCAAAGCGCATCCGAAATTCATAATAATAAACCAGATATGGCACAATTTATTATAAAAGGTATGCATGCAACAGGTAAAAGTGATTTAAAAACATTAAGGCGAAATATAGAGAGAAAACACATTTCGATGAAACAGAGAGAGAGACGAAGAGAGACAGAAATTTAGAGAGACAGACAGTATTAAAAATGTATGGACATTCATTTTATAAATTATGTGCGAAAAAACAGCAATAATAATTGCATATAATTATCATAAGCTGCAGTTTTAATGGAAAAAGACATTATTTTAAGGTTGCTACTCCTAAAACTACAGTGCTAGTTTAATTGTTTTTAAAAGATTATGGCCTTTTGGTACATTTTTTTCAGCTAAACATAAGACAATCCATATTTTGATATCTACTATAACTTTTGGCGCGATCTTCATTTGTATTTTCAATACAAAAAGTGTTTCTTATAAGGAACAAAAAAATGATGAAAACAGAAAGATGAAGAAAAAATCTGAAAAGCTCAGTAAAGAGAAAGACCGGTACATTCACAGATGTCACAAACAAAATGAATTGAAAAAAAAAAAAATATGAAAGAAAAAGAGCGATGAATAAATATAAATTAGAAGTAGAAGTAGGGGGGATGAAGAAAATGGTAGTAGAATAATATCACAATCCCACACAAGTAAGCACATGAACTTATTCGTGTTCATATAAAGTGTGGCGGGTCAGTTTTTCTAATAAATCGAAGCAAGACCTTCTACGGTAAAGGCAAAATGATCAAAGTGAACAAAGAGCTGCCATAAATGTACAAACTGTAGGCAAGAAAAATAATATACAAATTAGTACAAAGGCGTACGTTTCACAGCTCTTATGTGAGGTTGGTGATATAGACTTAGGTAAGACAAGAACGATACTAAGAAATCACTCTTCAATCAGCCTATTAGTCTATTCAACAGCATTGGTAAACTGTCTTAACCATGTCAAATCGTTGGACGCCAAAGCCGAATGGACATTATTGCAAACGTTTGTTTAAGGAAACCTTGGTCCAGATCGTGTACTAGATTCTATGAGCAAAGAAGCGTATTCATAATCGTAATAATAATTTTTCTTACAGATCTTTTGCTGAATTCTTCACTTGGATAGCTGGTTGGGTTGGCAGGTTTGGAAAATGTCTATTTGATTTACATTCTGACAATGTACTACGCCTCTGATCGACGAAACGTTTGGTAAACGGTGCCTTGTGATCTGGTTGTCTCACAAACCAGTCTGTTTAAAGTAGGTTTATTTTGTTGATTGCTTAGTGTCCAACGTCAGAAACCAGACTGAATTGCGGACGAGACCCAAGGCTAACGTCTTACAAGTGTACGTGCCGACACTTAGTGACAGTGCGGGAACCAAAATTAATGTATTTTCTGTATCAGTCGTTGAATCGACCTGTTCAGTGGTAGCCATTCCCCTCCACGCCAGAGGAGACGCCCCTGTAGAGCCGCCGCTTCTCGAGCTGGTAGGCCGGGTGCAGTATTCTGGGCGAGCTCTTCCACTGGGAGCTGTTCAGCAGGCAGTTCTTGATGGTGAGGAACACTTTCTGGAACGCCTTCCAGCTCCGCGTGTCTTCCCTGAGCGTGACGTGGATCTCAAACGTTGGCGGCGTGAAGGAGCCGCCGAAGACGGTGGCCAGTTTGTGACAGCGGTCCTTCTCCTGCAGGCACAGGATGATGGCGCAGCCCCGGACCCCGCAAGGCTCCGCCACGGACATGCGCAGAATGTCGCCCGCCACGCGCGCCAGGAGTTCCGGCGGGAAGACGACCCGGCAGTTGAGCTCGCGCTCGCAGGCCGCGCGAATGGCGTCCTCCACCTTGAGCTGCTCGCCCATGCACAGGTCCAGCTGGAGGTCGCCCGGGGCTGCTGGGTTGGGGCTGAAGCTGGCGCTGCCGTATGTGTTCATGTTGGCGTCGCTTCCTTCTAGGGAACGGATAAGAAATAATAATAATATTAATGATAATGAGGATGATGATGATGATGATGATGATGATGATGATGATGGTGATGATGATGATGATGATGATGATG
>RQTK01000163.1:564908-596441 GCA_003991915.1 Elysia chlorotica | reverse complement strand
AACCCAACTTAACTACCACAACTATCCCCCCGCTATCTCTCTATTCCTCTCTCTCTCTCTCTCTCTCTCTCTCTCTCTCTTTCTCTCTCCTTGAGTTGTTTTTTTTCTCTGTATCTCATTGTTTGACCAGTTTCTGCTAGAGTGGCCTGTGACTCATGCGGTCAGTTGGAACTTGTCACGAGTTATTCTGGCCACTCATAACTAGATCTAACTTGTATGCTTTCCATTGTAACAGCTGGCTAATGAAAATTATTGCTTGTTCTAATTTTACTATCTGGCGTAAGTGCTAAGTATAACTAAACCTATACGTCCAACAATGGCATTTCCATACATAGTAAGCCTGGCGCCTAAACCATCTCTTCTTTGTAGTTACAGCCGTTTTTCTCTTTGTCTCTATTTCTTTTTTTTTTCCTCTACCATTTATTCGCTGTCCATTATTATTTATATTCATTGAGTTACTCATTCTATTTGTGTAATTTGCTTGATTATGATGATGATGATGATGATGATGATGATGATGATGATGATGATGATGATGATGATGATGATGATGATGATGATGATGATGATGATGATGATGATGATGATGATGATGATGATGATGATGATGATGATGATGATGATCTCACTGGGTCCTTGCATTGTTCATGCAACAACAATTTCTGTTGGTATCTCTATCTCTCTCTGTCTCTGTCTATGCCTGTGCCTTCCTGTCTGCTGCCTGTGATTTCTTACTCTTCCTTATCCCTCTACCTCTCCCATCATGATCTCTCTCTCTCTATCTATCTCTTTATCTCTCTCCCTCTCTCTCCCTGTTATCTTTTTCTATCGTTCTCTCCTATCACGAAGACGACAGTGAAAAAGACACATAAAAACAATATATTTTTCGCCCTAGAATGCGACTGTCCTGAAGAACCTACTTAACTGAGGCAAACGGCGGTAACACGATAAATAGAAGTATGCCAGGTGACTTTGACATAGGGTTGTTGTGCTCTCCAGAACTAAAGGCCAAAATGACCCGATTAAGAGTAGGCAATGGGCAGTTAAAAAAATAGAAGAAAGACGGCATCGTGACTAAACGATAAAGTGCGTTGCTTCTGATCGCGAGGTCTCCAGTTCGATTCCTGTTAGGCCCGCCTCGTTGCGTTCTCTATTGATTGGTTAAGTTGCTCGTTGTCAGTATGATGTTATTGACTGGTAATGAAGTCTCCTTAACCTCGCTTTGTGTCTCTTTGTGGCATCACGTAAAATTGTCAGAATTAGTCTTGGGACACGTCGGCGACACAGCTAGCTGCTGACAATGGGTGTTAAGAGAAAAAAACATTCAGTAGAAAACATGCCTTATATTTCTAAAGAAGGAATTTTTATAAAGTTTATTGAACATTAATTTAAGAACAAACATTATGTTTATCATTTACCGAATACAGTAACGTTAGAATCATTTCTTTCTTTTTTTTTTTTTTCTTTTCACGCCCGCAATGTCTCTTCCATATAAACAATAGTTAATAAATTTTATTTAAAGATCTGCTAGTATTTGATTTAATTTTCAAAACAAAAAGACTTTATCCCTATGATCGACGTAAGTCTATACGTGTACCACAAAACTGATGTAATTATTATAACATTAGTCAGAGTATTTAACAAAATTAATCAAGTTGAAACTGATTATGTGGAATATTTAGGACATAATAATCTAAATAGCTATCAATCTGACCGCTAATATTAGTGTACCTTTTGCAGGAAACAGATCGTTGAACATTGCAAAATTAACATGAAAAAACCGCCAAAGGCATAGAGTTCTGTTTTAAATAAAAGGTTGGTAAGCTATTCATCTCTAGTAGCCATATTGCCCCTACAAAGTGTTCATTTCCAAAAATAGAGTAAAATCTACACAATTTACCCCTAAGAATACATCAGCAATTTTTTATAAGACTCTTAATACGCTCTATGTGGATCGCCATTCCAAGTAAAACTTACCCTATAAATCAGAGTTCTCAATGTAACATTTTAATGTATGAGAAAATCGAACCATTACACATACATGTCTCACATTTATTTTGTTTGGATACAAAGCTTAAACACTCGCACATTATGAGAACAATAATTATACAAAGGTTTTGGTAGACGAACGGTAAGATATCGTGTGTGCATAGGTGCATTATCACAGAGAAAGATAGGTTTAGGCATTACAGAGTAAGGCGGATGCAGATATTGTTACAGAAAAAGGTGGATCCAGGCATCACAGAGAAAGGTGGATCCAGGCATTACAGAGAAAGGTGGATCCAGACATTACAGAGAAAGGTGGATCCAGATATTACAGAGAAAGGTGGATGCAGATATTACAGAGAAACGTGGATGCAGATATTAGAGAGAAAGGTCGATGCAGATATCATATGGACAAATTGATGCAGATTTCACAGAGCAAGATATATGTCGATATTAGAGAGAAAGCTGGATGTATTAAGTATGTATTATATCACAGAAAACGATGGATTAATATATCATAGAGAAAGACGGATGCAGATATTATAAAGAAAAGTGAATGCATTATGTATACTTATGTTAAATCGCAGAGAACGAATGGATACAGATATTGCCAAGGAATATGAATGCAGATTTTGCCGAGTACTGTTGGAGATCAGGACCATTTATGATTCTGGTCCGGCCAGCTCTTATCTCGCGATAGTGACCAAAGTAACATATCAGTTCAGTTTGGAGAGTCGTTCGGGCAGCCTTATGTGACACTGCTGCTGCACTCTATATGAGATTAACAATGCCTCGAGTGCAGAATATCATATCAATGTCATGAACTTGAATTATCAAGTGAAGCTGTCATTGTCTTGTCGACAGGCCAACCATGCGTGTCACACATGGCCGTGTTCTCCTGGTAGCTTGATAGTCTCTAATTATTTCCACTATATACATATTTTCAGTGTCCTTACTGTTTTAAGCCTTCAAACTGGCGAGGAGTTCCATTTCAGCGCACCCTTAGATTAAAAAATAATAGTTGGGGGATATGTTATACTTTCTTTAGAGTAGATAGCAGAGGGTAGGGAGCGATAGCCAGGTAAATATCATAGGGACGTAAAGAATAAGGAGAGAGATCAAGATGGATTGAGAGGGAGGAAGAGACTGAAAGACAGAGAGGTAGAAAAGCGCGAAAGAGATATAGGGAATACTCTTAAAATAATTGTAAATCTTTTATTTTATTTTCACCAAGGTCACAGTCATTATTGAAAAAAGAAGAACAAGTGCATGTCTTGTTGAAGAACCACAAATATGACAAAAGATACATGAAATTAGTTAATATTTTGTTGAAATGACGTCAGGAAAATTAAACTATTTTATTAGATTATTTTTAAACCAAGTTCTATCTTTTTTAATATCTATAGATCATGGCGAAATAGAACCACTTACCCCTAATGATGGATGCACAGAATCAGCAAGCAATGAAGCTGTTGGGGGAACTCATAACACCAGTAAAATGGGATAAGAGGACTTTCACGTCTTGACACTGAGGTCCACCTGCTAATGCTCAGTGGATCATCTTCGTTAAATTATTATTATTCCAGTCGACTGTTTTAACAAGTTGAATGAAGAGTCAATTATAACTCAACGGACGAAAAGACCTAGTGAAAACTACCAGGCTTTGACGAAAGCCGACGGTGAGACTTAATAAAGTGGTTACGTGGTTGAGTTGGTTCGTTAACATTCAACTTCAGCGGAAAGGCTAAATTATGGACGGGTCCCAAGTCCAATGTCTAACAATTTACATGCCACCCATATAGACAGTGTTGGGATATCAGGACTCCTATTTCAGTCGATCACATTATACTGACACCGGCTCAACCAGTAGGGTACGAAATCGGACAAATACTTTTTTCACACATTTGAGTTGAATAATGAACATTACAACATTTTCTTTTAAGTTATACTGTTGTGTATTTTTAACTTGATTGAAGTGTAATTACAATATTACTTTCATTTCCATATTAATAATTAAGAAAGGAATATACGTGTGACAATGAAAATCCCAGGCTTACTACAGGTTGCACAGACATAGATATGTTTCAACGCCACAAGTTCGGTTATCAACTATGTTTAAAACTCTAAAAAAAGTATACAATTTCAGAAAACTTTGATACTATGGCCATATAAGAAGACACTGCAGCATCCAGAAAAGAGTTGTGGAAGGCAAGGTTGAAGGGAAACGTGGTAGAGGAAAGAAGAGGCAGTCGTGGCTTGCCAACATACAGGAGACATCCCAGATACGACTGAGTGTAGCCTGTGAAGCAGCCTTGGACCGTGAAAGATGGCGCCGAATGACAGCCCACCTCGGAGACGGGACGGCACAGCGATAGATAGATAGATGATTTTATGGAATTTTTAGACATGGATTGTGTCAAGGGAATATTGCATCTATATTTCTCATGGAAATCACGCAATCTCTCTGTCTCTCCACATGCAACATATGCCAAAATCTGAAGGAGAATACTGGACAATTAGGGATATTAAAAAATCCTAAATTTCTATGATAATCACCGGCCCAACCAGCATCCACCCTTCGGGAGATGAAAATAATCATCTGTCACAATTCTTGCATTTCTGCCAGTATCAATGTACTTTGAATGTAGAAAATCACAATATATGCCGTAAAAAAAAGTTTAAAAAATCAATTAAGCAATCCAGCAGCCATCCAAAACATGGATGTTTTCAGACACCCGCATTTCTATTGGCACATGTATATGTAATGATACTGAACATGTTGTCGTGAGCTCTGTGCTCATCTTTGCACACCACCAGATTTTAAAGCGAGAACCGTCTACTCTTGTTGGTTTATACGAGGAAACTGAATTTTCATCTCTCTATCATATGATTAAATTATAGAAATCTCGATGGGATCAGTTTTGGCGTTGTATCCATAGTTCATGTGGAGGTTATTGTACGAAAGAGAAGACTTGGTCTGGGCACCGGGATAGATCATTCCTTATAGGGATTCAATTTGATGCTTTAGCATTATTACATTTCAGCTGGTATCTTTATCAGGGTCATTGCACTACGTACACAAGCCCTTCCACGGCAATGACGTAACAATCCATTGTATTGATAAATCTTTTATAAGTACTTTTGTATTAATGGGGATTCTTCAAGCAGACAATCCATTGTATTAAGAAATCTTTTATAAGTACATTATTTTGTATTAGTGGTGATTCTTCAAGCAGAAAATCCATTGTATTAATACATCTTTTATAAGTACATTTGTATTAGTGGTGATTCTTCAAGCAGACAATCCATTGTATTAATACATCTTTTATAAGTACATTTGCATTCATGGTGATTTTTCAAGCAGGAAGTTTGGACTCCAGTCTGTCCTATTGTGCAGTTAAATTCATTCTTAACTCCAACGAGGGCCAATTGTTTTCTCAGCGTACTTCCCCTCTCATTTAAAAACAAAATTACGAAGAGTAGATTTAGTGTCATCATGTATGTATTTAATTTAATTTTAATTCAATATAGTTTAACCTGGCAGAGTCGGTTGCCAATGCTGGTTCACAATGCATCCTTTCACAATTGCCTTACGACTTAATAGTAAAGGGAAAGACTGAAGAGTGACGGGTGTTTACTCTAGAAAATACCAAAGCCAAAAACATCTCGATAATGATGCGGAGTTCTGTAAAAATATTATCGCGTTTTCCGCAAAATAAACATAAGTGCTTTACGTAATATTACCCCGCCAGATTCTATCTCTGTACACAATATTGTTGTTCCTACAGACTACGCATTGTTAAATCTGTCGAGTCGGCGTCCTAACGTAAAAGCTCCTTCAGGTCATCTTCATCAATAATATCGTATAATGCGTCTCTTTGTCTGATCAGGTTACAGCAGGCTCAAGATCAGCGACCTTCACCTTGCTCTGTGTCAGACAGTGAGGCTGGCCAGTGAACAATATCACTGCTGCGATCACCGAGGACTGAGGGAAGTTTCAGACATTAAATGTGCTAACTTTCAACACCACTCCACTTAAAAGTTAATAGGAGAGGGCTTTGAGCCCAAAGTTATCAAACTCATGTTAATAATATGTTGACGATCATCAGTGAGTTGTGTTATCTCCAAGAGCTTTGTTTTGCCAGAGACCTGCTGAGTTGGCGTGGGCGGTGGACGCTGGTTTTTCGCCGGTACCAGCTGCATTAGAGTCTATACGTGTCACTTACTTCTTTATGCCTCTCACTCTCAGGCGACTTAATACAAGGCTTTTCGGCTCACACAACGAAACGGATGATATGAGTTGCGTTAAGTTTATTTAACGTCCAACGTCAGCACTATTTCAGCTATATTGTGGACAGCACCAAAGACTGACCTCTGAAAATGTTATGTGCTGCCCACACACGAGACAGGGTGGGGATACCATGACTCCTGTCCCAGCTGGTCACATAATACTGACGGTTGACAGACCTACTCGCTTTAAGCATAGGGTTTTATTGATAGTTCATGGGCACCGTAAATCTTGGATATGGCTATAATTCAAAGACGGTGCAGATTCCTTCACGTCTTGTCTCCGATTTCGCCATGGGACCAGTGACTGCAAAGCGTCTAGTTTTGTTATCGCCTTGCCGGATCTCCTAACCCGGTTGCCATAGTTATATTATTATTGTATTTCATTTAGCGCTCGAGTCTGGAGCAAACTGGCTTAGTGTTGGTCTGCAAGTTGGAAGTTCCCTGGTTCGAAAACCCACGATTGCTCAAAAATGTATGTCTGATTTCGTTTCCTACTGGTTGGGTTGGTGTCAGTATCATTATTGTGAACGGCTTAGACAGAAGTCCCGGGCTTTCTCTGTGTAATAGAATGCTAACTTGCCAGACTTCAGTCTTAGAACTTGGCTTAATATTCATATATTATGATATCATTTTAAGTATTTTTATTTTTTATTTATTAGATTGAAGGATAGATTTTCAATTATTATAATTATATTTGGCGTTAATTTACCAACTAACAAAACAACTGACCAAAGCACAGAAGACAGAGAGAGAGAGAGAGAGAGAGAGAGAGAGAGAGAGAGAGAAAGAGAGAGAGAGGGGGGGAGAGAGATAGATATAGACGCAGAGAGAGAGAGATAGAGAGAGAGACAAACAGACAGACGGATAAACAGACAGAAAGACATACAGACAGACAGACATATAGACAGACTGAAAATAGCAGATAGAGAGTGATAAAGACATTGTTGGGTTGAGTTCGTTTAACGTCCCGTGTCAGCATTATATAGGTCAAATTGTGGACGGGCCCCAAAATTAATGTCCGAAAATTTCATGTGCTGCCACACACGAGACAGGGCGGGGATACCATGACTCATGTCTCAGTCATTTACATTAAACTGACACCGACCCAACCAGAAGGGGGCGAAGTCGCCAGGATTCACACGATAGACCTCCTACGTCGGAAGCCGATGTTCTACCTCAGGGCTACCGCGCTCCACTGATAAAGACGTAAAAATTCACGTACTTCAGGATTTTTAGTGCAGCTCAGAACGCATTTCCAGTACTAGGTTTGGTAAACAAAATTGTTGACAATAAACTTTGAATCGTTTTTTTTTTTACCATTTACCGACCTACTTTATTTCTCTGATACACCCACGTCGGCTTTTTTGTGTTGGTGCTGGTAATCTGACCCAAAAAACCTTTTATATTTAATTTTCAGAATTTTAATTTTTAATTTTAAATGTAACGCAGTTATTTTTTCTTTTTTTTTCTTTTTTGGACATGTAGTATTTTGAAGAGGCAAAACATACAGACGCCGACAAGGATGGCGATATTGTTGTCCCTCATGGCCAAATCAGTCAACTCTCCACACATTTTTTATTTTTATTTTAACAAAGCCCATAGATAATATGTAATAACAAAAATGAAAAGATACTATTTATGAGTTTTGGACTTTTTGGCTCACGATACAAGGGTTGCTTGGTTTATCTATGTCAAGGGAATGCCGTGTAACATTTTAGTGACTTTCGAGGATTAAAAGTGATGATCCCTAACTGAACCTTGCTCTCAATACTTATTTTTTTTGTTTATTACGTATACATAAACAAGCTATTTATAAGATAATGCCGGCTATGCGATCCGAACATCAATAAAGAATGGCATAATCACGCCCTTTTGGCGTCAAGTTTTTCTGTTCGCTCATTGGCCACGTGAGTCTATCATAGAGCTATAATTAGACGCCGGTGCAGATTATTTTAACTATCGTTTTCGTTTTGCATAGGGCCCTGTTATCTCGAGGCCTTAATATATTATTAAGGCTACTTAAGTTAATTTTTCTCATCTAGCTTAAAATATTATTTAGACTACTTAAGTTAGCTTTTCTCATTCAGCTTAATATATTATGAAGACTACTTAAGTTAATTTTTATCATCCAGCTTAATATATTATTAAGGATACTTAAGTTAACTTTTCTCATCCAGCTTAATATGTTATTAAGGTTACTTCAGCTAACTTTTGTCATCCAGCTTAATATATTATAAAGGCTAGTTAAGTTAACTTTTGTCATCCAACTTAACATATTATTAAGGTTACTTAAGTTAATTTACTTAAGTTAACTTTTCTTCATCCAGCTTAATATAACTATTATGAAGACTACTTAAGCTAATTTTTCTCATCCAGCTTAATATATTATTAAGGCTATTAAGTTAACTTTTGTCATCCTGCTTAATATATTATTAAGGCAACTTATGTTAACTTTTCTCATCCAGCTTCTTAAGATAACTGTTCTTATCCAGCTTAATATGCTGGTGTAAAAGCTTGGAGGGTAGAGCTACTAAAGTTTCTAAAACTTATAATGAAAAATGATTTCATTTTTATGCATGTTCGACAAAAGCCTCTTTTTCTGAATAAAATGTCAACATTTAAATTCAGTCGACGATATGTTTAAGTTATCAGTTGCATAGTTCATATTAATCCCACTAAATTTTACTCTTTATAAAACCCGTTATCTTAGGGGATGAGCTTTTATCTTAGACAATATTTTAATTGTGGAATTTCGGCCCCCACAGTAACTGGTTGGGTCGATGTCAGTGCAATATGACTGGCTGAGACAGATGCCCTGATATTCACGCCCCTGCCTATTAAGTTTAAGGAACCGTCCTATATGGTCCTCCTTGGAAATTAAGGAGGGAACCTTCGCTTTCTCCGTTTCAGGAAAGATCAACGTTTGTGCTTATAAAACCTTTTTCTCAATAACACGTTTTCTTTCTGTGTCAAGTATATTGAAAAGTTTAACTCGCCAGATAAAATAATGAGAAAAAATAACTACACTTCACTTAATTATTTTAGATGGATAGCAAAATCAACATTTTAAACATGGCACTTCTAACTCCTTAGTTGGGCGCGGTGGTCCAGGGGTAGAACGTCGGCTTCCGACGCAAAAGGTCCCGAGTTCGAATCCTGGCTGTTGCGTTCCCTACTGGTTGGGTCGGTGTCAGTATAATGTGACCGGCTGAGACAGGAGTCATGGTATCCCCGCCCTGTCTCGTGTGTGGCAGCACATAAAATTGTCAGACGTCCGTCTTGGGGCCCGTCCACAATATATCCTATATAGTGCTGCTGTTGGACGTTAAACCAACCCAACCAACCAACCAACTCCTTAGTTGATGAGCCTGGTTGATTTCAAGAGTAGAAAAAGCTTAATATGGTATCTATGTCACGCGGAGTTTTAATGTCAACACGTGGATTAAGCAAGAAAAACAACCCCCCGCTATTACGCACTATGACTTTTGTACCACTAGACAGTCACGTAATTTTGTATCTGCCGTCAACAAGTGTTGAGAGTCGGGGTCACCTGCTGTAAAATACTGAGGTGAAGTGGGGGATCTGGAGCTGATTACTTGGGCTCAACCCTTACATAGGCTCTGTCTGTCAGTCAACCTGTCTGTCTATCTGTCTATGTCTGTGTGCCGATTTCTTTGTCACTATGTCTACCTGTATCTCTTCCACTGTCTGCAATGTCTGTCTGTCTCTCCTTGTTCCCTGTTTCTTCTCTGTCTCTTCGTTTCTTTGTCTCTCTCTATCCCTCCCTTTGTCCTACTTTCTCTGTCTCTCTCTCTCTCTGTCTCTGTCTGTCTGTCTGTCTGTCTCTCTCTCTCTCTGTCTGTCTGTCTCTCTCTCTCTCTCTCTCTCTCTCTCTCTCTCTCTCTCTCTCTCGCTCTCTGTTTATCAAATCACATTTTTGTTTACCTAGTTCTATTTCATTATTGACATCCAGGTTGATTTGAACCACAGCCATCTCTATTATAATCGTAGCCACCCCCTTTAAAACTTGTACAATCACCATAACCATCACTATAATCCTCATCACCGTCTCCATGTTGATGGTCACCATTGCTATCATCATACTTTTTTATACACGATTTATATTCCTATTTTTCTTGTAAGATATAGGAATAAAACCATAATCATCATCACCATCACCGTTATGATCGTCATCATCATCATCATCATCATCATCATCATCATCATCATCATCATCATCATCATCATCATCATCATCATCATCATCATCATCATCATCATCATCATCATCATCATCATCATCATCATCAGCAGCAGCAGCAGCAGCAGCAGCAGTAGCAACACCACCACCACAGCAATGACATCAAAAGTTGTTGCAGTTGTATTTGTGTCTGTTTGTGTGTGTATGAGTTGTGCATAAGTTGCATTTTTTATATTAATCTCACTTAATTTTACTAGTTACGGTTGAACCTTTTTTTTTCAATTTAGCTAACGACTCATTGCATGTTTTTCACAACTCGTTATCTTTGTAGGTTGAGTTTTTATCTTACGCAATTGCTTGTCGAATTTCGTTTCCGACTGATTAGGTTAGCGTCATTGTAATGAGACCGGCTGAGATAGAAGTCTTGGTATGTTTGCTATGCCTGTGTGTGGCAGCAAGTAAAAATATTCAAGCTTTATAAGCTTACAAGTCGGGGTCGCCGTTCATACATACAACTGTCAGACGTCTGTCTTGGGCCCCGTCCACAATATAGCCTATATTGTGCTGATGTTGGACGCTAAACCAACTCAAACACAACAACAACAACAACAACAACAAAAACAACAGCCGTTCATACTTGTCGAATTAGATCCTCCAGGGGAACCTAGGAGACGTTAAACCCGGAGAAAGGGAGAGAAATATTTCCCTCGACCTATAGAGAATACTCGTCCATACGCCCCGGTTAAATACATTGGAATAGCCTGTAAGCCAACTCTCTCTAAAAGGGAAACGTTCTGTCCTAGTTATAGTGGTAGTCTTGGTCATCTTCATTTTTAGAATCTCTATAGATTACAATAGTAAGAGATTGGCATTTTATAAAATAATGTCTAAAGATTATATTACATTGAGACTTTGGTTACTGTCGTCAACAATGACCGGCGATGTAAACAGGTCTCTAGCGACCACGATTTTTTCTAAGGCTAAATCTATCAAGAATTTGGTAACTTTAATAGCATGTCAATTCAAAGAAAACCATGATCGCCGATGCAAGAATTTCTTTAGGGACCACGATTTATTTAAGGCTGATCCCACAGTATATAAACTTTCGAAACTCCGTATTGAGAGAGAGAGAGAGAGAAAGAGAGAGAGAGAGAGAGAGAGAGAGAGAGAGAGAGAGAGAGAGAGAGAGAGAGAGAGAGAGAGAGAGAGAGAGAGAGAGAGAGAGAGAGAGAGAGAGAGAGAGAGAGAGAGAGAGAGAGAGAGAGAGAGAGAGAGAGAAAGAAAGAGAGAGAGAGAGAGAGAGAGAGAGAGAGAGAGAAAAGAAGAGAGAGAAAGAGAAAGAAAGAGAGAGAGAGACAGAGAGAGAGAGAGAGAGAGAGAGAGAGAGAGAGAGAGAACAGGAAAAATGATGACTAAGTGTCCGTTATCACTGCGATTGCCATCTTATTTTCACATTTTGATTAGCATTACATTTTATAGCCACGTTACATTCGTTGCCTTGACTAATAGTAGCTGATATATTTTACAGGCGTGCATAAAATAAATATTTCATGTGAAACTGGACAGGTATTATGCACTCGAATTCTTCTATTTTTTCTCTCCCTCACCTTCATCTCTCCCCCCCCCTCTCTCTCCATCTCTATTTTCGTCACGCTATTTGTTCCTCTCTATCTTTTTCTTCTTGAATTTCAAAATTCAGTATTTGAATTCTTTTAAGAATACGAAGTTTGTCATTTTCTGGTTGACATATCTCCGTTTCACGACCATAAACAAAGACACAACCCTATTCCAGCCTTGATGCAAATACCTGTTAACGCGTAAGAAACAGCAACAGCAGCAACAACAACATCGCCAACAACCAGATCAACAACAACTCAGAGAACACACAAAGTACATTATAGAAACATATTATTTATTGTGGCATGAAAATAATGATTTTGCAATAAAAAAAATTTTGAAAACTTAAAACCAAATTCTTTTACCTTTTAATTATATTTGCTTTTGTTTTAAAGTCTTATCAAGTTAGGTGAATGAAACGTAGGAAATAATTTGAACTAAAATTGTTTATTGTGAAATTGTTACACTGATTGATCTAATAGAGATCTATAAAAATACTAAGCCGATCGAAACGCGTAAAATGAGGCTATTTTTTCTATTTTTTCAAGAAGACGATTTGGTTGTTTATCATGAATTGAATGTGCTGTGTGATATCTTTGTACTAAAAAGTTAGTATGTGTTTTTAAACCGCGGCTTTAAAAAAATTTAAGATTTTTGCGTTTGCAAACAAAACATTAAGCATATTGAATATCCCTAAAATAGAACAAAAATTGTTGTGCCAATAATAATCTCAATTTTAAAAGCTACTGTCCAATAGTGTAACACTGAACACATTAACAAAACTACTTTACCAAACATATCTAGACAATATTGAGATTTTTTCCTTCTCTTCTAATAGTAAATTATCACACATGTCCTTAGAGCCATATCAATCATCATCTCACTCAAAAAAATAACGACAAAACACTGAATAAGCGCAGTAACGTTGAAATAACACAATATTATACGAAGAAGACAGATAAAAACTTCCTTCCAACCTTCTGTCGTCCACGAGAATCTATCGTTCCGTTTTGAGCTCTGCTTTACACGAGAGAATTACCAATAATGAGATTGCTAGGCTTTCTGACTCCTTTGTTTTCCTTTCGATATTCCTAAATCCTCACCATTAGCTAAGTTAATAAATTAACATTATTGTTTCCTACCCCCTCATGTCCAGTACAAATGATACCTAAGTGTCACAATCTCCTCCTGTGTACTGTTTTGTTGCTCTTCATGTAATTGTTTTCTCTCCAGCCTTCATCCTCTATGGTAATAGAAACTGACGATTTCTCTTTCTTAATACCATCTTGTAAAAATAGTTGTTGAACTTATTCTCCCATACAGCTTTCATTAAGATGAATTGTGAAACATGTAGTTATACTTCCCAACTGTCCCACCTTCACCCCCAATGATTACTGATAGAAATTGACAATCGACCTCTCTTGCTGCCATTTTGTTAAATTGCCTCCTACAACACAGTCTTGTCCAATCGTAATAAAACTCTCACTGTAATGAATTATATCGAAGCCAATGCACAAAGCTATTTGAAATACATCCATTTCAGCCCTATATACAGCAGGATATTAAAATAATGCAACTACTACAGCGTCCACATAATTATTTACGGTTACAAAAATAATATTAATATTAATTTTAGACATGACAGTGAATATATAACAATTGTTTGTATTGCATTGGTGTTTCACCGTTTATGAAAAAGTGTACGACGACGCGTATCCTTTTCGAATGGTACCATTCAAGATAAGCATTTAAATAATAGTTGCAGTGAACATCAAGGGTGAACATAATATTATTACAGGATCACGTTTAAGTGAAAGTGCTTCACACAACGAAGTAACGACAAATACAACCGACGTTTTAGTAGTGATCTTTAAAAAAAAGATACAAAGACAGGGAATACTAAAAGTATTTACAAATATTACTTTTTAAAAATTTGTTAAGAGCAAGTGCGAAAAGAATAATGTACGTTCCCCCCAGTGCATTGTCATCGGTTATTCATCATTTTTGGAGTGCAGTACATGAGGGAAAAAGCTAGCATAGTATCTCAGACGTTATAATTGTTGGCAGCTGCACACAACAATATTTCCAAGAATAATACATCTTATTTTTCGTGCAGAGCTTTATGTATACATGAACTATGCCCCGTGTCGAAGCACAAAAGGCTTGTTTTAAATCCACTAATCTGTACAATAAAGAACGTGCAGTTATTATGGCGAAAAACTTTGTTATGGGCTTTTACGAACGTTATTGGCATTGCGTCTTCTAAATTAAATAAAATAACAAGAAAGGGAGAGCAGAAAACACAGGTTCATAGACAGAAATGTCAGGACAAAAATAGAATATAAAGAGATTTTAAAGGTGACAGACGAAAGGGAAAAGGGAAAGAGGGGAGGAATTAGTAGGAGAGAGAGAGTGAGAGAGAGAGAGAGAGAGAGAAACAAAGAGAGAGAGAGAGAGAGAGAGAGAGAGAGAGAGAGAGAGAGAGAGAGAGAGAAAGAGTGTGACAGAGAAAAAGAAATATCAGTTTCTCTGACTTTCAAGCGCCACGAGAAACCCATCAATAATTGAAACTTATAGTCATATCATCTAGGCATAAACATTGCTAATTTTTCGACGTGATGCAATGTCTACCTCTGGTAAAGGAATAGTTTTTCGAGAAAAAAGCAATTTACATCTCTGGAAAGAGCTTACAAATTGAAGTAAACATAAGCCCCATAGCATTGAGCTTACTTTCTTAATAACAAGCCAGATGCACACCTAATATCTAAGAAATGTTCACATAATATTTAATTGTTAAACGAAACACATTATATGTTTACAGTCGAATGAGGAGAAAAAGTAATTAAAACGTTTGAAAGCATATTATATAATTATATATGCTTGCGTAAGAATACAGAATACATTTGAGCGGCTTAAGACAGAAAAACGGATTCCGTTCATAGTGTCACCTGAACAAAAGCATTCTAAAACAATCGCAAATAAATAAAAATCAGTTAAGTAAGTACACACATCATAATGTTATTTACACGCTACTCCTACTTTCAACATAGTATTTAATATTGAATGACACACTTTCTTACCATCTTAATATGATTTACAAATAAATCTAAGTCATGTTAAGTTCAACAAATTTTGTTAAACGAAACGCCTTATTCCACTCAGTGTTACAGTATCTATAGATCCGGAAGAGATGCCTAGCTACAAATCTATTTTTAGACCTCAGCTGACTAAACATATTAGAAAGTATTAATTGGGGGTTGCGATTATGAAAAAGTCACTACAATAATCACACGTTTTATTATAGACCTTTACCGGGGTAATAAACTTTTATGTACTGAGATGCGATGTGTATAATTTTGTTTCTTTTTTTTTTTCCAATACACATTGTACCTAATACTTAGCGTGTGGAAAAATTTGAACAACAATATAATCGTAAAATTACAATCACGCCGACATTAAAATATTTAAAGTAAAATAAACGTGTAAATAATCACATCCATGGTTGATTCCTCTGGCAACACAAAACCTAAATGAACATTACATAATCATGTTAACTTAGGTTTCTACAAGGGAAACATTGCAAATCAAAGACACAATATTTACAAGAGAGCAATGCAAGGTGTAGCGGTTTAAAAAAATACAAGCAGCTCACACTTGACCGTACTGTATTAAATTTTTAATACAATTTACTTAATGTTCTTCTCAATTTAAAATTTTGATAAGTTCGTTCTGATTAAGTGTGATGTTGAAGAACTACCTAAAATCTCACAAGTTTTTATTTCCACTTCTATTGTGCTTTATCAGGTGATAAATAAGGTTGCAGGGAAATAAACAAAGAGCGGTAGTCAATCAGGCGTGATGTTTTATCATCAGGCCTATCCAATTCATCGAGTGAGTGTTTTTCCTAAATATAAACCCAATATAATTATAGTAAAACAGGACAGTTTAGGAAGTGTGACCTTCTCGAGTTGATCTCCTATTGTTCGCGCTATGGAGCTAGAGAACGGTGCATGCTCCTTATTTTTTACTATTGAAATATAGGCAGTCAGCTTCTTTTTTTGCTCTTATTTGACTGTACTGTATGGAATTCTTAATACAATTTACTTAATGGTCATCTAAATTTGATTAGTTCTTTTTATTGAGTTCTGTCGTTACAGAACGATATAAAATTCCATATTTTTTTTGTTTCGACTTCTACTGTGCCTTGTCAGATGATAAATAAGGTTGCAGAAAATTACACAGAAAGCGGTGGTTAATCAGGCATCACGTTTTATTACCAGAGCTATCTATTTCATAGAGTGACTTTTCCTTCCTAAATATAAACTCAATTTATAGTAAAACAAGACAGTTTAGAAAGTGGTTCCTTCTGTAGTTGATCTCCTATTGTTCAAGCTATGGGGCTAGAGAATGGCGCATGTTCCAATTTTTAACTATTGCAATAAAGGCAGTAGAACAGCTTCTTTTTTATTCAATAGGTTTAAGAAATAAAGATACTATCTTATTAACTTTATCCTGGTTTACATACAAAACATTTCGCTATTATATATTCTATGGTAAAACTTTGCCTCTAAATAATCCTCCCCTAAACATTAAAAAGTCAAGGGATGTATCTATGACGACTTAACATAGCGCCTAGTGTGATTACACCATAATATTAGTTACCTTGTTAGTCATAAATACACAACTCGTCACATTCTATTTGTTTTAGTTAGTGGTTTTCAAGAATGATATTGTGTAATTAAACGTTTGATATTATAAAATACAGAACACATATCTATGAAAATATCTATCCACGAGAAATAATGAATCAAATAAATAAGATAAGGATAGTTATACCAATAAACGACCAGGACGCGAAAAGCGAATAAGTCAAGTAAGTCAATAATAATAATAATAAAGTATGTAATAATAAATATTGCGCAGACACATCATTATAGTGCTTGGAGTAGCACCGAGGAGAATAACCTATATTACAATATTAATATACACATGTACTACATTTAAAAACTAGAGGCTGCGTCCAGTCATCCTGATTTCCCCCTTTGCTTGACCACACGGAGCTTTTCATCTTTGACCACTTGCCTAGCGATCGCATGAGCTGGATCCTCTCGCAGGAGTAGCTGACCATCCCATGGCTTTGAGCAAAGTTCCTTCAGTCTTGAGTAAATCTCTATTATCCGAAACTTTCACGCAAACTGCTCTCTTGCACTCATAATCATCGCTGCAGAAAGTGATACAACGGAAGTAAATAACAAGTCAGCTTGAAAGCATGTCTAGGTTTAATCGAGTATATATAGATCAGTTAAATAAAACAAATTTCATTGCTCAAATCTAAATGAGAAGTATTTAACGATATAAAGTCGTTCAGCTTAAAATTCACTATACTATTATGAAAAACAGTGTTCTTTTTGTTTGGAAAACTTCAGTCTTGAGTAAATCTTTATTATCCGAAACTTTCACGCAAACTGCTCTCTTGCACTTATAATCATCGCTGCAGAAAGTGATACAACGGAAGTAAATAACAAGTCAGCTTGAAAGCATGTCTAGGTTTAATCGAGTATATATAGATCAGTTAAATAAAACAAATTTCATTGCTCAAATCTAAATGAGAAGTATTTAACGATATAAAGTCGTTCAGCTTAAAATTCACTATACTATTATGAAAAACAGTGTTCTTTTTGTTTGGAAAATAAAAACACGTTGAGATCAGATTGTGTTCATATCCTATCGAAACACCTTTTAAACAGGAGGAAATTACATGGTTGAGGCCCTGAACTTTTCTAAGGGAAATGTGCGATTCGAACCTTATTAGAAGATTTCTACAGGTATCTGGGCAAACTGATTACTCCCCCAGCTACCACAAATCGTAGCGAAACTTCAAAGGCATAATCGTTATTATTGGTTATGATTTCAAATTGATAAAAAAAATTATCTCCTACAAAACAAAGTAGTGACACTTGAAACACAGAGGTCAGTGATCTGAGAGCTCAAAAACCTTATCAACATAAAAAGAGCAACAAGTGTATCAAACAAAAAACTAAAGAACAGAATTAAAAATCAGATCCACACTGATTTCCAGACGACCCATTTCGTTAAAAAGTTAGACCTATTTGATAGACGGATACATTTTCTGACGGGATAGGCTGCTGATATAGTATTTTATGCAAATTGAACTAGAGAGGGAGCTAGGTACGTTTCGTAAATAACAATTAATTGATTTCATTTCACAGGTGCGTTGGAAAAAACAAGGACTGAACCAGGTTGTTAACCCCAACTGTTGACTCGCTCTGCCGCAGATCTCTGCACCGTCACCCAACGATTGATTAAGCCAAAGGACGAGAGAGTTAGATTGAAAATTAGATCGTTCAAAAATGCTTTTGGGACAATAGAAAATTAATATAAACGTACATGATTTGTGTTGCACATTTACTATCAGCTCTTGAGATGGAGTTTCTAGGAAAAGTGCAAAGTTCCTTTCTATAGCTTCATACAAAGTTATAAGCTTTAAATACCACTATGTCTTATTGTGACGAAGGAGTTGATGAGATTGAACATAATCATCTCTTTCGGATTATTTTTGCCATGCCCTTTTTATGCTGTACATGATTTTAAAAATCAGATAATACAGTACTTCTCACTTGTGAAATTTCAAAAAAAATTATTATAAGCATTGTTCTTCCCTGATTCACATATTACCTGCTCAGATATTAAGTGGGGTTTTTTGTGGTCAATGCACACAATAAAGAGATAGCTAATGTAAAAAAAGAGTTTATTCCTGTGTAAACAGTCACAAAAAAAGAGAAGTCTGCATACTTCACACTTTAAAGTAGTGATTATCAATAGCATTTTTTTAGCACCAAAGGAAACTACAACCTTCTTTTTTACGATTGAAGTATCACTTTGATTTAAAAAAAAAGGTTTTCAACTCAAAAGCTGTTGAGTTTATCATTTTATCTGTATTTACAACCATATAACAAAACACAAAACAATCACCTAATGTTATCCAACACCACTCTATTGCATTTTTTGGTGATAGATTATTTGGTTAGTTTCCTGTTTTAATGTTTTCCAATACGTGGGATGTGATTTGAAGGTATATAGGGTTAAAAAAAACATGCAAGTATTTTGACGACCCAAATCATACATCAGATAATTCATTACATTTGTATAAAAAAAAACCATAAACACATTGATTAGCAAATACCCCTTTTATCTAACACAAAATCGCGTAACAATTTTTTTTGTTTATTGAAAAAAACGACACCAACAACGTAAGTTCGAATGTCGTTCATTTTCCCTACCAGAGAAAACTGTACATTTAGGAATTCGTTTCCGAAATATAAATAAGAAATACATGCATTATGAAGAGATGGATGCAGTCGCAAATCAGAGAATTGGTGGAAAACACAGGGAGGTTCAGAGAGAGAGAGAGAGAGAGAGAGAGAGAGAGAGAGAGAGAGAGAGAGAGAGAATTAGAGAGAGAGAGGGGGTGGGATAGAGAGAGAGGGAGAGATAGAGAAGGGGGGGATATAAAAGGTTAGAAAGAAATTACCAAATAAAAGAAAGAGGGACAGTTTTTAAAAGAAATGCAATAAATGCATATACTTGTATTAAGTTTAAAAAGATCATTATTGCGAGATTAATTGTTGTTCTTCACTTTTCATTCTACTCCTCCCTCTTTTTTTAAACCTCTTTAACCTCCTGCTCCTCCGCCTCCTTCTCCATCACCTCCTTCTAATGCATCTCTTCTTCCACCTCCACCTCCTTATTATCCTTCTCCACCTCCTACTCCTCCTACTTCTCACCCTTCTCCTCCCTCTCTTCTCCCACTTCCACCTCCTCATCATCCTTCAGTTTCCTTCTCCACCTCCACCTCCACCTCCTCCTACTCCTCTTTCTCTGGCAGTACAATACCTTATGCCTATCCATCTCATCTCTTCCTTCTACTCCTAATCCTCCTCCTCCCTCTCTTCTTCCACTTCCCCCTTCTCCTCCTCCTTCTCCTCCCTCTCTTCTTCCACCTCCACCTCCTTATTATCCTTCTCCACCTTCACCTCCTCTTACTCCTCTTTCTCCGACAGTACAATACCTTATGCCTATCCATCTGACTAAGTCTGGGACCGTGGCGCCCATCAAGGCCACTGCCTCCGCGGCCTGGACGCGCTCATCTCCACACTGTAACATCCGGGCAACGGGCGGCCATCTTCGTCAAGCCGGCAAGGGGAGCTCAGAGCTGGCGTGCCCTACAACAGTCACAGAGGGGAGGCGTACAGGGTGGGGGCATGGTTAACACTGATATATGTACATCCAGGCTAGAGTGCATGGCTGTGTGCTTTCTTAGGTTAGAAAATGTTATTGAGAGCTACATGGGAAAAACGGGCAAAGGCACACCGAAAAATATGATGTTTTTGATGGAATAAAAGTATTAAAATCTATTGTTGTTGTTGTTGTTGTTGTTGTTGTTGTTGTTGTTGTTGTTGTTGTTGTTCTTTTTGTTGGTGATGGTGGTGCTATTGTTGTCATTGTTGTTGTTAATGTTGATCCAAACTCTCTTTTAGTTTTCGTCCTTTCGTCCAATGTCATGGTGTGGCATCTACAATGTTGAGTTGCCGTAATTTTCCGTAAAGTGAGTTGTGCGTTATTTGGCAAGTAGTCCAATTTGTTGTCACCTGTCTCATTATTTCAAAAACGCATATTCTTAAACAAGCTATTCAAAGTGTGAATTGTTTCGTTTTTCTCTTGCAGTCCTTATTCATGATACAAGTTTGTGCATTGAGACATTTGTGCGAAAAACATGCAACATGATCATTGTTTTGTCATAAAAGCAGATAATAGAGGGATAAAAAAAAAAGTAATTCAGATGTAAACAGCCTTGCAGTGGGCGAAATTTCTGTGATGCAAAAAAAAATACTTGAATGTGATGAGGAGGCCATCGTCGAAAAGCAGATGAAAAATAAAAGAGATCACAGAGAAAATAAGATGCTTTACATATCGTACATTGTTCAAAATTTAGTAGGTAATCATCATGGAATAACAGTGCAAGTAGAGTTAGGAATTATTGGATTGAGGAATATTATGAACTGTCACCAATGTTAACATGTAAAAATGTTACGGGGTAAAAACTGATCCAACTTCTCCTTAATTATTACACTACAGTTAAATGGGTATGAAAATAAATTGTTAGGCGGAGAAGCCGCGGATTAAGTGGCATCTGCTCGATAAGTTCAAGATTTACGCTTAAGAAACCAAGCATAGTTGATCTTCAAACAAACAGAGCATAGATGGTTTAATTTACTCTTACCGCATATCTTCCACTTACACATTTTTTTCAAATAATACGGTGTTTCATCCAAATCTAGCCATAACAGACACTTATCTCTCAATATTTTGAGCAATTTAATTTGAAAACGTTTTTCTTTTAAACATGGATCTTTTATAACATCCTGATATATTAAGATGCAAATAAGATTTAGAGGAAAAAAGTTAACTCGCATGATTTTGCTGCATCCAATAAAGCACCAAATTAATAATAGTATTGTTAAAAGTATTAGCTATGGATTCCAATGTGCACCAGGTTAGCGTGTCAAAGTACGCATGCGCCGGTACCTTTGGCTGGTAATCCCCAGGCATAGAGTAAACACAGTTGGAGAACGGAACTCCATTCTCGTCCAATGGGCATGGCGCGTCTAATCCGGGAATTCCCTGAGGTAGCCATGTTAGTACGGCAGAAGCATTAGTATTGGCTGGCTTAGCTCCAAAAATAGTTCTGGGTTTTTTTTTTCTTCTTTTTCTTTCATTCACGAGTAAAATTAAAACACCACAAGGGATAAGCATTTGTGGGAAGCAAATAAAAATATGTCCATGCTGCTGTGAGAGTCAGACTGTTTTTGCTTTGTGTTGATTCTATAGCAAACAGAAAAGCCTGACCAAATATTATAGAAGCGACGATTTTTCATATGTGCTTAAAAGACACAAAATACAATACAACATACAACTTAAAATATACAGACGAGGTCGACACTATTGGCAAAACATAATAAATGATTTATATCACTAAAGTATCAAAATAGCTGTAAAGTGGTTAAAAGCGCGAACGCAAAAAAAGTGCACAAAGATTTTGCAAAAAGATTAATTCAATCGAAAATCGTTGATAAAAAAATCCTAACAACAAAGAATTAGAAGCTTTAAGTTTAAGGACTTCAAAACTTTTCTTGCCTCTTCGAAAAGAGTTATGTATTGCTAGTGAATTAAGACAAGAAAAGTTACTATATTGTTCGAAAAAGGTAAAAGCTGTCTTTAAGCCAGCGCTCCATCTTTGGAGGAGATAACAACTCTTAGAACTAAGGAATCAGGTCCCAATGGTGAAAAAAAATGATGAATGTGTAATCATTAACCAGAGCTTGAGTAATATGGAGAACATGTGTCTACCACTTGACTGTTGATCTTAACTAGGATCTCTATTCCTCTCTCTCTCTCTCTCTCTCTCTCTCTCTCTCTCTCTCTCTCTCTGTGTGTGTGTCTCTGTCTCTCTCCCTCTATCTCTCTTTTTCGCTCTCCCTCTTCCTCTCTCTCTATAATCTATATGTATCCACCTCTCTCTCAGTCCGTTTCATGATTAAATTATTCCTCATAAATTATTGGTGTATTTATATGTACTAGAGACAATAACTATTTGTAGAAAAACTACACAAATCAAAGGAAAGAGACAAAAATATCTACATACCGGGTCTCCTTTGCGCCCTCTCTTGCCTCGTCTTCCTCTTTTACCCTGAGAAATCACGAGAGAAAAAGTCATCATAAAATCTTCTATAATAACCCAGATAATTAAATATAGTAACCAAAATTGTAGAAAGAGATAACTATATGAGACATTTGTGTACTGTTAATTATTGACAGGTATATTAAGACGGATTTTAAACCTTTTTTTTCAGATCTTTTATTACTACCAAATATCTGTACTTGCATTTGTTTTCGTATATATATATGCTTCTTCGCCATCATTGGCAAAGCAACAAAATAAATGTTTAATTTTTTGGGTGCGATGTGCCATTGATATTATGTCCTCTGTAGACTCAATTCTGTAGATCTTTTTTAAGATCATATTCGTTTTAGTAAAAACAGTTTAAGTTTCCCAACATTAATGATCTGCTCTCATGATCTAGGAAAAAGCAAGTCGGTGTATATGGATGTAAGATGAACGATTTGAAAGGCAGTAAAAGAGAAAAAAATAAAAAAACACACTGAGTAAAGAATTAAAAATACAATCTATGATACTATATTATTCCATCGCAACAAACGTCAAGTGATCTTTCATTGAAAAACGAATTATCATACCAGGCCTGTTAAACGACAAGGTGTACACCAACACGTATATTTAAAATGAAATGTTAATGAAGATTTAATAATACTCGAAACAAATGATCTGTAAAAAATCTGTAAAAAAATCTGTAACCTTAACATAAAACACGTTTTAGATCTATCGTTACGTTTTCTCTGAGTTCAATGGAACTTAAAATAATTCGGATTACAAAAATTTCATAGAAAACACAGAAAAAGTTATAAATATCCACGAAACAATGTTAGTTAAATCGCAAACGGTCATTGTGTCAAAAAGGCACATTTATTACAAGTAAAGATAAAACTTTTCAAAATTAAAAAAAATCGAATGGATTTTCGATATAAGAATCAATGTACAATGCAATGTTTTTTTCAGTTTGAATATGAAACGATTGTCTTTGGTCGTGGTCATAGCAAAAGGAGGAGTACCATTTCATAACTAGCCTTTTTTCCAATTCAGACACCTTTCACACACTTTTAATATCGCTCTATCTTTTATGTTTTATTCATATTAACCCATATCATTTCTCTCTATATATCTCTCTCGACGGTGGTCTTAATACATATTTTTCCAAGTTTATTTCTTCTAGTCTACAAGCCAATTATTATAATAACATCCTGTTAAAAACTGCAACGCATTTTATACTCCAACTTAAACATTGAAAGAAAAAAGTGCACTTCTGAAATTAAATGTTTTTAAGGAATACATCATACTACTTTAATTTAATATTAAAAAAAAACCTCTACATATCTTTCTTTATGTATGTTCACTCAAATGCAAGACCAAACTAATTTTAAACGAACTTTGATCTTTTACCAAACAGCTGACCTTGTAATGGTTTACGATATATATTTTTATTTTATTTTCGTGCTACTTCTTTTTACAGATCTGGGGCTCATTCAGCGTGTCCCAGATGAAGGTGATAACCAGTAGACTGTGTGACCCATATACAGACTTAACTCAGGTTCTGATGACCTACAGCCTACAGGCCTAGGCTGACAACTTATCTGTTGTTTGATTGTTGGTTTATTGTTACCTACGAGGCTGCATTGTGGACGAGTCTCCAGTATACAGACTAAACTCAGGTTCTGATGACATACAGGCTACAGACCTAGGCTTACTACATTATCGGCTATTTGGTTGTTGGTTTAATGTTACCAACGAGGCTACATTACGGACGGGTCCCAATACTGAGTTAGTTGTAGTTGTAGTTGAGTTGGTTTAACTTCCGACATCAGCATTATATAGATTATATTATGGACGGAGCCCAAGACTGATGTCTGACAATTTTATGTGCTGCCACACACGAGGCAGGGCGAGGATACCATGACTCCTGTCTCAGCCGCACACATTAAACTGACACAGATCGAAACAGTAGAAAGCGAAATCGCCAGGGCTCGAACTACGGATCTTTGGCGTCGGAATCCGATGTTCTACCCCAGGGCCACCCCCCCCCCCTGTTCAGACCGAGGTATTACAATTCTTTCTGTTGCCACACATAAGCAATGTAGAGTTAGGGTTGATTCAGCTGGTATATTATATTGACAAAGATCAAAGCAGTAAGAGACAAAATCCAACAAAAATTTTGCTCGATCAAAGGATCAAACCTGAAACCACACAAAAAGAAGTCTAGCATTCTGATATTTAAGCCAACTCGGTCCCCTCCCCTAGTTAAAGGCGGAGAAAGATGCAGATTGTAAAAAAATAACAAAAAGGTTTAATGAAAGGTTACCATAAGCGTAAAATGAGAAGGTGAATTTAAAAAAAAATCAAAGAGTCATACGAACTATCATAGAGTCAGCTAAACACAAACAAAATAGAAAAAATGAGACCGAAAGGGAAAGAGAGAGAGAGAGAGGGAGAGAGAGAGAGAGAGAGAGAGAGAGAGAGAGAGAGAGAGAGAGAGAGAGAGAGAGAGAGAGAGAGAGAGAGAGAGAGAGAGAGACCAAGACAGAAATATAGACTGAGTGACTGAGAGACAGAGAAAAAGACAAGAGTTGAGTTGAGTTGATTTATAAAACAATCTCCAGTTAACGTTATCTAACTGTTGCATCACGGCCTCATGTGAGCGTTGTTAAATAACGGGATTTTAAATTTGATGACCGAGAGATCTAAAAGATAAGAGATATGTAAATGTTATACAATGGCGCGAATTTTGCAGCTTCTTTGGGTGTAGATGTTTCAAAAGAATAACGCAAGGGCTCATACGTTTTTGTTTGTTTTCTTTCTTCTTTTCTCTCCGTAACTATTTTATTGTATAGCACTTGTGTGTTTTATTGTTTTATTTATAAAGAGCACAGTTTTAAATAGTTTGAAGTTATTAATAATGGCATCGTACATCATAGACTTTTCCTCAAATGTGTTTCTTCAACAAGGCCTAGTTAATCCTGTCAATGCTACGGAGCCGATATACTTCTTGTTCCATCTACTATAACTCTTTTTCTGCTGCTTCAGGTTTCCAGGTTTCATCACTGTGGCGTAGTGGGTGAGGTACAAATTAGTTTACTACAAACTAGTTTACTGTTTAGTTGCGCTGAACGAGTGAGAAACAGCAGAGCCAGGCGTAGATCGACTGACATTTCCTATTCTTTAGGGAATACGAAATTTAATTGTATGAACTGCGCCTAGCCGCGTAAATAACGAAATTGATGAATTTAATCCCTTTCTTCGATTGCATGACTTCAATAATGTTTGTACGGTTTATAGAAGAGGGGCTAATAATGTTGCCAAAAAATGCCCTATACGTGGATAGTGAACGACAACGGCGTGCAAAAAGGTTACCGTATAATGGGAATAATTTGCACTCATAGCCAAAATAACAAAAAAAAAAACAACAGTGTGATGTACAGTTCAATGACCTATCAATATTTTCACCTACATTCTAAAATAGACTGTCAAGGGGTATTTCAAAGTAGAGATCTTAACAACATGCCACCATGCCACCTTGTTTATCTTTTTTTCTGTTTCCCCTAAACGATAACTTTAAAAAGTCAACGACCTTACGAGCCCAGCCTTAATATGAAAAATCTAAAAAAAATGCACCTTTACGTCAAAATTGTGTAAAGTGAATATAATAAAAGGTATTTGACAATATACAAAAATAAAAGGCGTATAGATAAGGAGGACCCCACGTCCCTATCCACTTTATATATACGCTCACTGTTGCTTCCACAGTTGCTCGCTCTTGATAACTGGGGTAACTGGTCTTTCACTCCCTCTCTCTCTCTCTCTCACTCTCTCTCACTCTCTTCCACTCTCTCTCACTCTCTTTCACTCTCTATCACTCTCTCTTTCACTCTCTCTCTCACTGTTTCTCACTCTCTCTCACTCTCTTTCACACTCTCACACTCTCTCTCACTCTCTCTCTTTCACTATCCCTCTCTCTTTCTCTCTCTCTCTCTTTCTCTCTCACTCTGTCTCTCGGCTTGGGGAGGAAGATAATCAGAGTTGACTTCATTTTATCAAACCGTTTTTTTGAAAAACTATGCTCGAAGAAGCAACTGCAGTGTACGCTTCAAGGTCAAGATAAGTACAAAATCACCTATGATTAGGATGATTTCAGTTATCGAAGACCACAAGTACTCTAGAGTTTCGCGAAATACATCTTAGAACAATTAAAGCTAACTCGGCTTTTGTTATCTAAACTACGATGTAAAAGACGTCATTAAGGTACTTTAGATAAATACATAAGGTAAATGAAAGGAAATCCCGTAACGAAATGTGTAACAACCTTGCAATATGGATGGAATGATTGGTGTCATATGATTCCTCAGATTAAATTGACCGTGACACTAAGAACGTTCGTACTCATGTAAAAGGTATACTCGTTTTGTTAATACTGCACAGATAACAGAAAGAGGTTGAACAAAAGGAAAAACACGGAAAAAGCATGAGTAAAAATAACAATTTTCAATTACGCTGAAGGAGAAAAAGAAAAGTTTGGGGGAAAAACAAGGGGGGGGAATAATCTTCTAACCGTAGTAAGTACAACGATGCTATAATTTATACTAAGGGTGCTTTCAAATAGTAACACATGTCTTTATTCCGGGCCTAAGTCAATAGCAGTGTTTTACTTACTACAGTCATGTATTTCTTAAAAGGCTGTGGCAGAACTCGAACAAAATGATGAAGAACATACAACTGTAGTTCAGAAAGATAGGAAGCGAGAGAGGAGAAGATAAGTTTTCCTGGTCAAGAAGGATATTTTCACTTCTCATCTTATTTGATTCAACGGACAATGAGAGACGAGCTGGCTAAAGTAGTAAAGCACTTTGTTTCTTTTCAAGAGGTATACGTTTCGATACCACGATCGATCAATAGCAATTGTCGAATTTCCTCTCCTGCAAATTAGGTCAGTGTCACTACAATGTAACTGACTGAGACAGAAGACCTGCTTTCCCTTCTCTGCCTAATATGTGGCACGCAGGTGTAAAAATGACAAACGTTATTGTTGCGATCCATCCCGAATATATCCTAGTTCTAAACACTGAACGCTAAGACACCAACTAATTAACAACCCAGGGGATACCGTGCTCCCAAATATGCCTTGAGAGTCTGAACAATCCATGTTCACAAAATCTAATAAAATAATAACTTGTTTTTCCAATATTATCTGTCCTGATCTCTTTGTTAGAAGGTACATTGGGTCGAGTCCTGAGACAGGTTAAGAGATTAGGACATGAAGTACCACTTGAAAACTTTCGAACATCCTACTTTAGATCAGGAGATGGTTGTGTGAGTGTGTATGTACCTGTGTGTGGTGTGTGTGTGCGTGTCTGCTGTCGTGTGGAAGTTTAGTGCAAGGCCAGGTCGCTAAGAAAGTAGAGTAGTCGTGTAACGTGGCCTTGACTTTGACCCTTGGACCTGAGAAGATGCTGTACTGTGGCGCACACACCTACCTGCAGCCCCCGACCAGTGCCCGCTTTGTGTCAACCGGGTCCACTGAGTTTTCCCGGCCCCTGAGAATGGAAAACCGCAGATCGTAGGGTCTTCGTCCGAAAGGCGGAGACCCTGCAGCTTGCAGGTAAAGGAGAACTAAATGGTGATGACCACCTTCCTTATTCTTCCATTCCAACAGAAATTTCAGGGTTGAAGGCTCCTTAGTAGTTAAGAAAAAATCTTTACACAAGCATAAAAAGCTCAAAAAAAATTAACCCCTATGAAGCGCGTTCCAGGTCCACTGCCTTAAAACCGATGGAATAAATGATTATTAGTGTGATTCTACTCTTGCTTTACACAACGTTGTTCTCTAAGTGGCTCCCTAAGTATAGGAAAGAGATAAGGTAAACTTTCATTGCGGTTTTTTTCCTTACTTACCGTCCTCACGTTTGCCATGTATTTCGCCATCACAAGATGTCTACTAGAGAAAACAACATGTGGAATTCAGCCCTACTTGCAACAAAGGCGGTTTTAACAAGACACATGCGCTTGGAAACCATTCTTTATCTGCCTGACCTCGTCTTAAAGCTCGAAAACACTTGAAGTAGATCTGCTTTTAGTTTGGGTTACACTGATACAATGTCACGCGAGGTCGACAACGTCTGAGCGAATGGTCCACACCAACCTTAGTACTTTGTCACCTTTTGTCTTAAACAAAGAATAAAGGTAAAACTATTCTTAATTATTGCACTAATCTAATTTGCTCAAATTGGGGCCTTCAGGAAAACTGAATGCAATTTACATCGATTTACACCAAAAATAGCATCCGATACCTCTTGGGGATGTTACAGTTTATCAATTGTAAAGGTCACAATTTTCAGACAAGAAGTAATTTGTTATAGGTAAGACGACACTATAGAGAAAACATCTTACTTAAAATGTATACGAATTTCCTACGTATACTTCGTTATTGAATTCCAACCGTTCAATTGATAAGTTTTCCATAGTTCTATTTCAAAACTGTGTCGCAGTCTACGGAATCTTATTAAAATGGGGTATCTTAAAACATTTTTATATTGTTTTCTTTTACGGGTCAACATCTCATTCGACGAAATATTCAAGCACATGAACACCTTTTGATTGGTTTATCAACACCCAAGGGTTCAGTTTTGTTGGTGTTTTTTTTAACGCACTTCAGCACAGTAATAGCTATATTGTTTTGGCGACTAGGCTATAAATCGCGAGCGGATTTCAAGCCAAAAAATGTGACAATTTTACAGAGACGGGGATGCCAGAAGTTCTGCATCAGCGGGTCACAACAAACTGATACTGTAAGGGGATGAAATCCCACAAACAAATGTGCCCGATGATTGTTCAAACGTGGGACCAGCGCTCTATCCACTTAAGCCATGTCGCCCCTCTCTAAAGGATAAAACACTTGGCTAAGTTACTTACGTAGACGCAGATGAAACAAGGCTCGTTTTGTGATTCTCAAACGAAGGAAACACGTTTACTGCGGACTTTTTTTTATATTTAATTCACTTAATACAAATTTGCGATAAGAAAAATAAAGCAAAATGGGGGGAAAATGAAATTTATCAATATTTTAAGAAGAATTATGTGTAAGATTTGTTATATTGTGATTTCAAAGTAAGATGATCCGCTTACTGAGGCAACATTTTCTGTATGTTCTTGGGTTCCGAAGAATGTTTTTCATATCTAAGGCAAAAATTGCATGTTTTGAAAGTGTTAGATTGTTTCAGAAGTTAGATTGAAAATTAAGGTTAAACAAAACCAAAACCAAAATAATACTTAGGAAAAATTACATTGTAATATTTTCGCCAAAGTTCAGGATACATGCTAATAATTTAGCCTATTCATACTTCACCACAAAGTTTTAAACACTCCCCATACGCTAGAAGTTGGTTAAGATCACAGCACAGAGTATTAAGCACGTCACGCTGATTATAGTTATTTGCAGGGAAGGGGACATTGTTTGCAATTGATTAGTATCAATTGTCCATGTGTTTAATCCGTAACCAATGTGTTTAGAACACACATTCTCACCTCTGCGCCTGGAGATCCCTAGACGATTCAGGATGAACACACACACATTCATGTGATTGATATTAAGGGAACATTTTTATTAAAATGCCTACTTAAAGTATTAGGATCATTATTTATCTGCTGTTGTTTTTTTCAAACGTATAAACAAAATACCAGAACATATCCCAGATAAGCAGATACAGAGAAAACTAGATGCAACAGAAATGTGGTTTTGGAGACGTATGCTAAGAGTACCATGGACACGAAAATGACCAACAAACAAGTGATGGAAAAAGCAGGTCAATCAAGATCAATGCTTAATAGAATAAGAAAGCGTCAAGCATCCTTTGTTGGCCATGTAATAAGAAGGGAGGGATTAGAAAACCTTATAACAATAGGAAAACTAGATGGTAAAAGAGGAAGAGGAAGACAGCGAGAGAAACTGCTTGACAGTCTGACGGCATGGATGGGCATGGAAAGCTCAACCACTATGATTTCAGCTACCAAAGACAGGCGAGTGTGGAAGGGCATGATCGCCAACGCCATGACGCAGGGCACCTGATGATGATGAGGATCCCAGACAAAGCAACAAGATTAAAAGGAAACGACCTTACAAAAAGTGAAGATTTGTTACCCGTCAGATCCTACGTAAACAAAGGATTTGACCAGTAATTAAAACCTACAGGGAATAAGATTTCGAAAAACATTCTTTCTTTGATAGACAATATTATGACAGATGTTCAACAAGAAGAAGCGCTTGAAGTCAGCTTTTAAGAAGTCCATTTTTTTTTTCTTTTTGCACATTTTGTTTTTCCGTATAAGCCAAACCGTTAGCACTTCTCTCTTCTCTTGCTGGATGGGCTAAATAAAACCTAAAGTAGAACCGGTCTCTTCTAGCTACTTTACGAAACTTTGGGGGATTTAAATTCGTAATTATTAGCTTTTTTCCCAATCTAGATACTGCCCATCGCATGTGCATGCTCATCAAAAGGTGTATAACTTTCCAAAAACAAACATATCTCTCTGCCTCAACCCCACTCTCTCTCTCTCTCTCTTTATATATCTCTTCATATCTCCTCCCTTTCTCTATTTCTCTCTCTCTTTATATCTCTGCCTCTCTCTCTTCTCCTCTCTCTCTCTGTCTCTCTCTCTCTCTCTCTCCCTCTCTCTCTCTCTC
>RQTK01000163.1:474405-564704 GCA_003991915.1 Elysia chlorotica | reverse complement strand
GGGGGAGGGGGGGGGGAGTAAAAGGATGGAAAAGGGGCGAGGTGAGGAACGGGGATTGGCAGGAGACAGTTGCATGTGAATGACGTGGAGAAAATTAACATTTAAAATGACTTCATAGAACATCTAACAATAAAGGTGATAAGATAAGATTATCGACATGGTGAAATAATTCTAGTTCATAACAAACTTAAACATATATAATAAACGTATAATCGTGATTTTATGCAAACAAAATCATTTAAAGAGTTGTTAGATTTTTAATGATATAACTGCTTTATAAAATATTTATGTTTTTCATTAAAATATGTCGTTTTACAAAAGAATTTTTTTTACAATTACGTTTTCTCTGGAGAGCGTTTTCAAAACACCAGACAAGACCACATCAATGTTGTACAATTATTACTTAGCAGTTCAAAATTGTGTGAGATAAAAGATTATATTAAATCTCATTGAAATATGCCTAATATATCTTTAAAGTTGTGGTTAAAAATGGAAAAAAGCAAATAAATGGATAACTAAGAATTCGTATAACCTTACTTTGCTTTTTTTCCCTCTGTGTTTTAATTAAAACGACAACAACAACAACTGAATAATTATTATGATCAATAACATTATTATTAACCTGTGTCTATAATAACTTTCCATAAAAAGGTAGTACTGTATCAGTCGATTTAAAAGAAGAAAAAGCTTAACAGACAATAATAGAAAACCCAAAACTAAAGAAATAACGACTCATGATTCATACAACACTAATCTTTCACTCAAAGAAATGAAATAATGTTTCATGTTATGCCTCATTACAAAGATTTGATTTTACGCATAGAGGAATATAAAGTAATCAACATAATCATAGAAAATAGTTATTACGAAACATGCAATCACTAATCAAATAAAAGTCAAGTTAATGTTAAACGAAATGGAAAAAAACCCCAGCATAATTGCCGTTGGGGTTACATCTAAAAAGAACACCAAACATCGATAGGAGTAGCAATTAGGACATGTGAACATAAAGTGGAGTCAGCAAATAAAAGTAACGGAAATCAATCTGTAAAAATTGTACTTCAATTTAAGAAAATGTATGATAATAACACAAATTATAGTACAAATTTGTCATGATAGACATCTAATTCTAATATGAAATGATATTGTTGAACCAGAGCTGGAATTCCTCTCATCCGCGCAAGCAAGAAAAGAGCAAGAAATAAAAAAATAATAATTATTATGTGATCATCTGTTTCACAAGGAATTATGCTTTGCTTTTTAATGTAAACATAATTATAATTTAACTGTAGTACACGACTTAAAAACACGTCGCATCGTTTATGCTTTAGAAGTGTAGAAGAAAAGAAATATTAGAAGAAGTGTGATGATCATAAAATCAATGAGAAAATGTTCTTCGATTCAACTAGTATAAAGCAAACATATTATTTTCTACCGATAAGCAAATTCTACAAAAACATTTTAAATACAAACCAGAAAAGAAAATTAAGAGGCGCTAAAGAAGTTTGATTAAAAATTACGAAGACTAAGAAAAAGATGAAGATTATAAATCTAGGGTAGAAACGTGAATGTTTTCAAGCTAGAGCAGTTGCTTGGTCTGACATTGTTTCTATAAAGGTGGTACATAAAGGAGGAGATTGCGCTAGCATTTCAATAATTATTGTCCAGTTCATCATTGCACCTTTTTAAACTAATTGTTATAGGTCACTCAATCTTTCTCTATCCCACTTTTTTATCGATGTATTGGTCTCCTTTTCCTTAAAGTTTACGAGAACAATGTTTTTGTTACAATGTTAGTAAGTTCGCACTCTAGATTCATTGTTTTTAGAATGATATGAATTAATGCCCTTTTCCTAACCAATCTTCCATAATAAATCATTTATTCTAGCAATAAAAAAAACTGCAGGGCGTTTTACGATGAAAACTAACATGTTTTTCTTTCAACAAACCCCAACTATATTTGCTATTACTTGTATCAGGGGCTATTGAGCTGAGTTTAATTTTCCCCAAAACATAATTTTCGTTTCTGAAATTTCGCTCATAATTTCATATTTAAACATGTTCTTGTCAGGTAACAGTTTCGTACCAAAAATATTTCGACTACATTTCTATTTTTTTTAATTTTGTAAACAATAATAAGAAAGGTAATTTACAAACTAATAACTAAATTAATGGCATTTTCATTTCTAATATTAGCAGAATCAGAATATTATTAAAACCAGCATGGAACAAAATAAAAATGAAATTTTAATCTCAAGATGTCTGTTATTTTATTAGCAAGGTAAGTTCTAGTCGATGAAAAAAGGTGTGTTTTTCCAAAGTAGGAAACATAACAACGCACATGCGCAAGATTGGAGTGAAAGTAGAGGAGCAGCCACAACTTACCGGTGCCCCTGTTATTCCAACAGGGCCCTTAAAGGAGAAGATAGGACGCAAGTTATGAACAAAAGTTGTTCTGATCTTTATAATCTAAGGCAAAGGCGTTTCAGACTATTTAACTATTAATAATTATGTAGATATTTAGCCAAAATGTCTGAAATTGACTGAATCACACATATCAAGGTGTTTAAGAGGTCCCACGGTCCCAATGTAAACATTTTAGAGAAAACATGTACGACCTGTTTTGTTTCTGATGAAACAGAAAGTTCTCCAGCAATTTAGATGACATTTTTTGGAGAAGTGTGGTCATATCTAGTCTCATCTCTGCTACACTTAAAACAGGCTGTGACAGCTTGAATGCACGTGATGTACCGAATAATTAATAAGTCTTAGTGAGTAACAAGTCTACAAACAAATCGTGACTTCTCTGTTTGGTTTAGGACCTTTACGTTTTATGTATTATACCTAATCCGAATTTAAACCCACAAATTATACACATAAAAATTGTCATTATGGTATTAATGGCATTAGTTTATAGATGTTTTTTTGCCCCCATCCCACATGTTGCAGTGTATATCTACATAAGGGAAAAACCCACACCTGCAAGCAACCGGATACCTAAATCGTAAATGTAAGGAATTTAGAGAATAAGAACAGCTAGAGGACAATAGAGTAGCATCTATCCTGTAGCCTGAATTCTGATCATGCAAGAATAAACCTCATCCTTTTAAGAGAAACCTATTTGCTTTACAGAAGAAAAAAATTGTCACCTTTACCTTCTTATGCTTTAACACTCATTATGATCGCAATACCCTTTCTATGTGTGTGCGCCTCTCTCTCTCACTCTCTCTCTCTCTCTCTCTCTCTCTCTCTCTCTCTCTATCTCTCTCTCTTAACGTATCTGTGTGTAAAGTTGCCTGGTTTCTGTCTAATTCTAACATTGCATGTGTGAGTGTAAGTGTGTCTATTTGTATGTCTGTCTCTCTATTTCAGTCTCCGTCTCAATCATCTCTCCTCTTTCTCTCTCGCTCTCTTTCTCCCTCTTATTATTTCTTTTAACCTTCTCTCTTACTCCTTAATAAATCTCTCAATAATCATTAGACATTTTGAGTGTTAAGTGAAAGCCAGAAGCAACCACCCAACACCTCGCGGTAAATTAATACTATAACCAGGAAGCGGGTCTATAGTGAGAAACATCCGTGATATTGTAGTGGTATCATTGTTATGTGTTAAGTCATGCTGCACTTACAGGCAATCCTATAGGTCCTGGTACGCCTTGGTCACCCTTCTCACCCTGTACAGAGATAAAGGTCACATTAGAAAAGCGGTAACACTAATGCCATCGAGTAATATGTACTATTCAAAGACGAATTTAAAAAATGTTTCCAGAATTGAGTGTTCTTGTCTTGTCCAATGCTTACAAGCACAAAAAATTGTGTATTTTATTATGAACATGTAAACAATCTATTCATGACATTAAATATTCGTGGAGATTTTAGAAAGACGCCTTTTATTAAAAATGAACATACATTTTATACGCAGTCGACATGTTTAAGTAGAGATAATTTCTAGACAGCGATTAATAACATGGTGATCAAGTTGAAGGTTCGATACTGAGGTTTAAATATTTAAAAAATTGTTTCAAGAACTATAATACTATAAACACTATAATATGACCCGATGTTTATCACAAAAAAATAATGTTAACTGAAGAGTATAAATTATGCCGATGTTTCTTCTTTCTATCAATATAATTAAGACACAAGCCAAACCTGATCTCCCTCTGGTCCTTCCGAGCCTCTGTCTCCCTACCAATGAGATAACAACAAGATGTTAACATCAAGGAAGTAAAGGGTCTCTGTGTAATAAGGATATATTATGTGTGTGTGTGTGTAGACAGAAAGAAAATGAGAGAGGGTGAGAGAAAGATAGAGAAAAAATTCACCGCTAAAGAACTGTAATAATGTTTTAAAATACTACGGTGTTAATCTAAGAACATAATAAATATGTATTTTAACGGCTTAGTCTGGTATGAGTACAAACCTTGGTATTGAAAAAGATTGCCAGTACCATAATATTTTAGCGCTTCAATATTGACATCAAAATTGAAGAGAAGTATAATGCTTAAGGTTGAATGTTAACCTAATAATAATGTACACCTAAAGAACACCTTATATTTTGGAAACAGTTGATCAAATAAACGCATCATCTGTCATGTTTAAAATATCTTAGTATAATTATACATAACGAAAGGGTACCCGAAACGTTAACATGTAATAAAGTACTGATTGAAATTAATATTAAATTATCTTTCATTTAAATAGCTCGTTCATGTTTAATTTCGTATTACAACAATACTCTATTTATTTACTAGATTCTGCTTCTCAATTTACATTTATCTTTGTATGTTTTCCTTTTTTCTTTTTTCTTCTGAAACATGTTTAAAGAAAAAACAAACTCACGTACCTTTATTCCAGGGGGTCCCTGCTTTCCTGGTTCTCCCTGAAAAAATATAAAAATGAATGTTTAAGTATCAAATATAATATTACATCTTTAGACATTTGAAGAACAGTCATATGCGAAATACATTTAAATCAAGGCTCTAAAAACCTATTTTAAAAAAATCTATTTCTGTTCAATCATCACGACTGAGGAAATCATTGTTTGACATAGACATGCACAAGACGGGCAGGTGAGAAGTATAATTATTCAACAGATGGGAATTTACTGAAACAACTTTTTTTCTTCTTAAATGGACATTCACAGAAATGCCTCGAACCCATATGAAAAGGTACTCAAATATCTGGGATTAGACACCTTTATGAATATGAGAAACATACGAGATTTAAATTTTGACATTGACAAAGGCTTTACGAGTATAAAGCTTTGTCAGTCCTCTTTTACCTAGCTGAAAAAATTAATAAGAGGTTGATACTAACACACAATGATTATTCACATTACAATCTAGAAAAGACTTGTTTTAAAGACTCAATAATTAAGCATTACAATTTGAATTTCCTTAAGCGAGGTGAGTTTCAAAACATTTAAATATTATTTGTATTGATTTTTATCATGCTAAAAAATCAATAAAATTTAGACTCTATTGTTTTTTAACTCATGGTATTATTTGTGATGATTTACATCTTGTTATGTTACTTCAATTTTTCTTTCGTTCGTGAACGATAGTTCTCTTACTTTATATCGTAAAAATATTGCCAACTGAAACCATGCACCATGCTTGCTCACAAATACATTTAAAAAAGAATCTTGAAATCCAATTCAATAAACGCAATCTGAAAACAACTTGTTTGGAAGCAAAGGGTGGAATCGCAAGATTGTTATTATATTTTATTTAAATTGAGTTTCGACTACCATTAATTTGTTGATTTTATTCTACAGCCACTGTTACAAATTGTATTTAAAATTATGTCCTTTAATTTTTTAGACAAAATTGCATGTTTTGTTTATGCCAGATATCCCCGGGCGTTTTTATAATATTTCAGTCATTTCTTAAAAGTCACAATTTTTAGATGAATGAGATGGTAAGGTATAAAACGTCTCTGTAATCAAATTGAAATGTTTACATTTTCTGGCTTTAAGGAGAAGTGATTTGGAATGGGATCAAGAGAAAGAGCGTGAGTTGTAAACTAGTTCAAAAGAGGAGTTTATTTCAAAGATTGAATTCCGAAAAAATGTAATATCTATCGTACAACTGCATGTGAACTTGTGTTTAAATTCATTTTTAAGTTTATATAATACAAATATTTTCTCCGACTTCACAGTATTTTCTCTCAATTTGTTTTACATGCATAAAGAAAAGACTTGTAGAGCATGCTTATTTATGTTTCAATCTCCCTTTTTGTTTCGAAACAAAACCTATATTTAAAAATTTTTAATTTTTTTTATAAACATGCTTCCCTTCCTGTCAACAGGGACAATTTAATGTGTATGTTGTTCGCTTGTTAGGAAGTGAACAACTTTTAAAATCATAAAATTAAACGGTGTAAAAATCTGGGCGGTGTAATACTCATTTAAAACTTCATATTCAAATTCTGCTGGCCTTCTATATAAATAAAAGAAGAAGAGAACATAACATGCACATATAAAACATTGAGCAGTGACTTTAAAGATAATCAGAGAAGGAAATTTTTAAAAAATCAACACAAGTTAAATACAACACATATCTTTCGAAGCATTTTTTGTTAGCATCCATTTAAATGATAGTGAATGATTCTCATAGGGCATCAAGTAGGAGGCGGGTTAGGAAGAACTAAACTCATAATGACATGAATTAAAGTAAAATTGACTTGTTTACAGTAACATTGCAGCATACGATATAAATACCTTTTTTTTCTAAAATATAACACGGGGAATATAAAAATAAAAATTATTAATGAAAAAGTACCAAACTATTATACAAAGTGTAAGTTTCATGTATAAAGTATCATGTTCAAGTATCCACTTATTCCTAAGCCACTTCAACCAGACTGTAAGGTCTCAAGTTTTCAACGTGCGTCTATTTTTCATTCATTAACAGTGTTACTAATCATTCAGTATTACACAAGGTGCGTCCATGCAAAAGCGTAACTTACACACAAGGAATAATTTTAACAAGCCACGTAGACAAGACTTTTTGGAAACGCACATAGATAAGATAAGATAAGATAAGATAAGATAAGATAAGATAAGATGAGATAAGATGCGCCTTTACTATCCCATAGGGAAATTAAAACTTTGGCGTGCCGCACAGAGAGAAGGATTTTGGCATGTCCCATAGAGCGGACTTTTATCAAGCCAAAAATCGGCAGGCTTTTGCCAAGGATGAAGAGAACATGCTTTTTGCAAGCACATACAAGAGGCACATTGCATGCCACATAGAGCGTTTTTCATCGTGCCACACGGGGGAACAGGCCTGTGGTTCGCATGACTTACAGGAGGCCCTGGTGGACCAGTCTGGCTGTACACCAGGGACGGGACAGAACTCTTGCCGCTGGTGATTGCCTGAGAGGGGGTGGCACCACGGGGGGTCAAGCAATCAAAGGGATATTCAACTATATAAACTAAACACCATTATGTGGAAATCTTTTAAAGGTAAAGTTATAGGTGAGGTGACACTGTAGGAATCTACATTGAATGGGTGTCTACTTTTATGAATGCTCCTATGTTATGGTCTAGGTCTAAAAATAGAAAAGTATGAATGAGCGATTCTGAATCTAGAAAGCACGAAAAGCACCCATTTCGCGACTGTCTGTAACAAAATTTATTGATTATATAATTACTGTGAGAGAGCAACATTTTTTTACTTATTTTACACTGAAAAGGCATTGTGAAATTATTTACTGCCGCTTATATTTAACGGGATGAAAAAAAGGTTTTTTTCTGTCAAAGAGGAATAATAATTTCAAAGTCCCGAGAATTTAAATCGTATTACTCCAAGCATTATATCAAGCTTTAACCAACCACTAAAAGTACGCCAGCCACATTGTAGGCTATAAACCAACCACTAAAAGTAAGCCAGCCACAATGTAGCCTATAAACCAACCACTAAAAGTAAGCCAGCCACATGTAGACTATAAACCAACCACTAAAAGTAAGCCAGCCACACTGTAGGCTATAAACCAACCACTAAAAGTAAGCCAGCCACATTGTAGGCTACAAATCAACCACTGAAAGTAAACCAGCCACATTGTAGGCTATAAACCAACCACTAAGTAAGCCAGCCACAATGTAGGCTATAAAACAACCACTAAAAGTAAGCCAGCCACACTTAAGGCTATTTGGTACATAAACCGTGCATTGGACATGACCAATTGTTTGCAAAAAGAAAATGACTACATTTGATAGCAAGATCCACCCTTTCAACGAAGCATACATTTGTACACGTATTCCCTGATATGTTGCTTCTCTTTTAACATTTTTCACAGTGCAACATAACGATAAGGATCAACTGATACCTCACTTACCCCATTCGGTGCCGTGTAGCTTCCACTATGCGCATAGTTGAGGTCACCCTGTTTTAAAGTTGTATGGAAGACAGGTTTACTAAATCGATACATACTTACTTTTTATAATCTAATAGGTTTAAACTATTTTTGTTGCAACAAATAAGAGGCACAAGTAATATAATGATTTTAAAAAAGTCCAAATGAAGAATGCTGAAACATTTCTTTACAAAAAAATAATTTTTTTTCCACCGAGTATAATTATTCAAAATCGATAAAAATTTAAAATAGTTTTGCTTTTCCTTTTAAACGTACTTATAGATATGATTAATAACTAGGGGATTATATCACTACTTTTTATACAAGTGAAATAGTTTGATAAAAGTCACTTGATATACATATTGAAAGAACGATACACTAAGAATCAAGCTAGAAAAAAAAAACAACGAAGAAAAGAGTCGACGATGCCTAGGGAATTTGAAAAATTTAAATTTGATAGAGAACTTTTCATGCCTAACTAGAGTTGCCTAGTAAACCATCTACCAAAGTGAACTTAAATAGCTAGGAAAGTGTAACAAAGTACTTTTAAATACTATTTTTGAACATACAGTTAGCAAGGTTGTAGAGCTTCCATCATAGGCTTTTAAAATAACAGGCAGCTTCACCAAAACTTGCCTTACAAGTTCATAGTGAGCTTCTAGCATATTGAACATTTTTGCATCGACTGCCCATCTTTTATTTCAAACCAGTCAATAACAAGTCTTCTATCATTTGAAATTTTTTATAAATAATCTAAAATGGTGCATGCACATAGGCCAGTGTAGACTGCTCACATGGGCTGAGAATTCTCTTTAATTATCGCACTGCCCTATCTATGCTAATGATTATCTGAAATAAATCACGTTTACCCTTTGTGTGCAAAAATCTTTTCATTTCGTTCTTTTCGGTCACATTTACTTCTAATTTAGGAACCCTTGTTGCAAACCCAGCCAGCTATCTTAATTTAATAAAAGACATACAAATACAATATTTCGGCGTAAGATTGTTAGATGTAATCAGTGTCCCATCCACTTACTGGGGGTCCTGGAAGTCCTGGGGGTCCTATCAAACCCATGGGGCCCTGCAGCCCAGTCTCTCCCCTGGAGCCTTTTGGGCCTGGCTTACCCTGAATATAGCAATGCATGTAGCAAGAGTTAGAATGGTAGAATTGTACAAAAAAAAAAAAAAAAAAGAAATGGCTTTCGTGTAAAATGTTTGCCAAGAATGTAAACAAGAAAGCACATTTTACTGAAAATATAGCTCTCGTGATTATAAGAAGATAAGGCTATAAAAATCACTTTCATTGAAGATAAGATAAGATAAGATAAGATAAGATGATCTTTATTTGTCCCTTTGAGGGAAAATCGATTTGGATATGTTACATGTATTTCACACATATACTTATAATAAAAATAAACATGGTTACACAAAAAATGAAACGATATTTTTTAGAAAAACTAAAATCGATACAAAAAGATATTAACTTCATTGAAAAAAAAAACGTTTATCATTGATAAGTACATGTTTTTACTCAGATATTTTATTCTTAAATTAACAAAGTCAAAATTAGTTCAGAAAGATCAAATAGTTATATCTCCTATGGATTAGAGAAACAAAACTTGCGAGGAGAGGGAAATAATCCAAATTACTATGTAGTGATTATCTCCTTCATTGCCTCCCATTCCATACATAGTGTACAACCTTTAAAATAAGCACCATGGATTTACAAAGATAAATAGCAGTCCCCATTGTGAACCTTATGCTCATAACAGATGTGCGTGCTTGTTCTGTCAGTAGTCCTGGATATCTCTCACTCTATCTTTCTCTCTATCTTTATCTCTATCTTTACCTCTATCTTTATCTCTATCTGTCTAGCGTCTGTCTGGCGTCTATCTCTCTGTATGTCTGTTTGCAGCCCTCCTCTCACTCAGTGTGTTTTTGTCTGTCTCTGTCTGTCTGTCTGCCTGTCTCTCTCTCTCTCTCTGTCTGTCTGTCTGTCTCTCTGTATGTCTGTCTGTATGTCTGTCTCTCTCTCTGTGTCTGTCTGTATATCTGTCTCTCTTTGTCTCTCTCTGTCTGTCTGTCTGTCTGCCTCTCTCTCTCTGTCTCTCTGTCTCTCTCTGTCTCTCCGCCTTCTGTCTGCTTGCCTGTCTCTCTCTCTATCTCTCGCCGTCTGCCTGTCTGTCTCTCTTTGTCTCTCTCTGTCTCTCTGTCTCGCCGTCTGTCTGCCTGTCTCTCCCTATGTCTCATCTCCATCGCCCTCTCCTTGTAAATGTCTCTCAACCATTTCTCCTCTGTTTCTGCCTCTACTTTTGCGTCTCTGTCTCTTTCCCTGTATATCTATCTGTCTATATGTCTGTATGTATTTCTTTCTTTTCCTGCTCTCCATTTCTTTAATTTTTTCCTCTCTTGGAATTCTCACCGTGGGTCCTGTGCTGCCTGGTTTTCCATCTGAACCGTGTCTTCCTGGGATACCTGACAATCCTTTAGGACCCTGAACAATGCGGTAAGGAAATCATAAAAATTAAAGCTCTTAGATTCATATAGTAAACTTATCATGCCTCTTGTGTAACAGCATAATTATTATAATAATTATGTACAACAATAAGAGCACCAGGACTTGATCAAGTTATATATCATTATAAAACTTCTTAGAAGTTTGCTGTCGTTTCATTTCACCTCATAAGAAAAGCACGACCCTTTTTATTCGAGTGTTTACGAGTATGGTTCAAATGTATACATACTTATATAATTATCCTGGTCTTCGTTTTTCTCAAAGTTAATCAATAGATCTAGACAAATCTTCTTTTGATCATAGTTTCAACCGCATTGTACATGTGCTTTTCAACAGGGAAGGGAGGAGAATGGGTATTTTTACGTATAACAATTTTGATAAGATTGTCCTATATTTGAATAATAAAAAATTCCGAACCGCCTTATATGGTATGAACCTAATACCAGGACCAACCTCAACCCCCTCCCCTCCTCCCCTCGCTCCCGCTTTAAGACCGTGGCCGAAATACCCCTCCCCCTCCTTCCTTTAAAAGCCATGTCCTCGCCACCCCTACCCTTTTAAGGCAGTGTCCTCATGCCCTCCACACAGCTCCTACCTGTTTTCCTTGAAGGCCTTTCGGACAGGCTGACCCACGCCTCCCCCAACCCCCATTTTTTATTAAGACCGTGTTTACCTGCTGTCCTGGTAGGCCCAGCGCGCCCTTCAGCCCAGGCTGCCCCATACGTCCAGGCTCGCCCGGCGGACCTTGAGGGCCTGGGAAGCCCAGGAAGCCTGTCTTACCCCGGGAGCCGCGCCGACCCTGAGGTACCGTTCATAATTATAAGACAGAGATCAAAAACGAAAATAATTTAGCATATGGGAGCCATGATAATAATACTCATCACTTAAAGTCAGTGCCATTCAGAATTATAAGACAGAGACCAAAAACGAAAAAAAAAAAAAATTAGCATATGAGAACCATGATAATAATATTTATCACTTCAAGTCAGTGCCAGTCATATATATAGGATATGTGGTTTCACAAACAGTTACTCCACTTTCTAGGTATGTTCAACAACTAGAAACGTCATAAGCATTGCGCACTTGCGTCTTTTGTTAGTAAATATTTCCCCCCCCCCCCACATTTTGTTTTGCTTTATGTTCCCTTGTAATGACTAGAATTCTAGCACCGTTAAGCATTATGCATTACTCACTGACTTGTTCAGGTAGAAAATATTTTCCCCCTATTTTTTTTTCGCTTTATGTTCCCTTGTAATGACTAGAATTCTAGCACCGTTAAGCATTATGCATTACTCACTGACTTGTTCAGGCTTGATAATTTTAATTAAAACCAAATGCAGAGCTCAAGACTTCCAACTAAGTTACATAACTGTTGGTGAAACCATATTTCCTATAGGTTATCCCAATACACGAAATGAAAAATAAATAAACGAAGAGTGATGATTCGAACGTCAAAGTTTGGCGGGACCGTTTTTTGGTGGAGTTGCAGCCATCTTTTTTTCCTGCAGTTCTTCGATTAATTTTTTTTAAAAAGAAGTTGAAAGAAAACATGCAGGAAATTTTTAAGGGAAACAAATTATATATTGTATTGTGAAAAAGATATAAAAGATGAGAAAAGTTGAACTAATGAAAAATGTAAAGCTGAGAATATTGAATGAACATGGTGCAATTTACCTACCCTTTGGTCATAGTTGTTTTAATATTGTAGTTACTTACTAGGTGACACATAGATAGGATTGTGTACATACTTAATAGAACTAGTCTATCTCTGTACCCATGTATGCGTCTTTACATTTTTAACTGCCCCCATGCGATTTGTGCTTTCTTCTTTTTCTTCTCTCCCCCCCTCTCTCTCTCTCTCTCTCTCTCTCTCTCTCTCTCTCTCTCTCTCTCTCAATTCCCCACTGATGATCATTCTATAAAATGAATATTTGTTCATTTATAACATTTATAATTAGGTTATGTTCACTAAATTTTGTTCACAATAATCCGTGCTAAAGTTGTCCACAAAAGTCCATCTTATAGTCAAACTAGTTCAAACCATTTTTAGCGTCGATTTCGATGAAACAAATTTTAGGCCTATACCAGTATATAATTATATTTTTATAACACTTTACCCGTTTCCCCTTCTTGCCCTCTTGTCCTGGTCTCCCTATCGGGCCGGTTTCGCCTGGTGGACCAGTCCTACCTGGCAAGCCTATAGGACCCTGGAAAAGCAGAGGGCGCGCATGCGTGCAGCTTGCTTTAAAAAGCTGGCAATAAAGTGTGCATGCAAAGAGCAAAGGCCAAAAGGGGATATTCGTAGTCTTAAGCACATTGAGTTTTTTTTATATATTTTTTTCTTGTTTGGATGTGTAAGAAAGGGTCTTAAGAAGCATGGGATGATGTGAAAGATGGAATACAAAGTTGGATGACTTAGTCAAATGAATCAAATAACTAAAAAAAAAGTATTTTTTGTTCCACTTCTGTTGTTTTATGATGCACGTTTGGTTATTGTGATAGTTGTTTTTTTCGATAGAGGTACAGATGAAAGTGAAGTAGTTGTTCTTTTGACAAAATGATTGTAATTTCAAAATTAAGGAGGCGTTTCCTGTCGTTTCTTTTTGCTTTTTCAAAACAATAAAAAATAATTTGCATAATGGATGGGCACAGTATGAGATCTAGGTAAGAAAAATTTAATGATACATGACATAATTTGAAACACAAAACAACTAAATAAATCAACTGTTCTAAACAAAAACTAAAAGAAAACGAATTAAAAAAAAGCAACTGAAACGTGATTGATCAAGTGGTGTGGTCTATCTTCAAAAAAAAAAAGTAAATGAGATATTTAACGTAAAAAACAACAAAAAGATAAACAAAAATAAAAAAACCAAAGAAAGGAAAGTTTCTCCAAACAATTAGATGGTTGATGGGTGTGAAAGGAGCAAAGTCAGTTGCGTTAGCTTATTATTGTTTTTGCATTGGAAAAAACGCACCCATTCCACGTCCATTTATGCGCAAGTAACCACCAAGCCATGCTTTTAGGATATAGAAGAAGTTATTGCATATATTATGACTGTGTAATTTGTGTGTGGCCATAACCTTGTTTCTAAGACAAATTCGGGTCGGGTGGGGTAGAAGAAAAGTTGAGAGAAAGATAAATATAGATAGATAGAGAGAGAGAGAGGGAGAGAGAGAGAGAGAGAGAGAGAGAGGGAGAGAGAGAGAAATGGTGGAGGGTGTAGGGAGGTAGTTTCTGTGTTTGTGAATGCGGCTGAGAACATTAAATCAATAGATAAAGAGAAACAAAAGACATGTTAATGGATTTGAAATGTATAAAGAATTAAATTTTCAAATAGTTAGTCGAATAAAAGTTCAATAAGTAAGGTATGGACGTTAGATCAAAGCCCATAGAGCTTGTACGTTATTACAAGGCTAAAATATAAACAGAGGATTTATCCAAAAGAGGGTGAAAGTTTTAATTCATAATTTAATTTCGAAACCTTTAAATTTGAAATAAATTAATTTCATTTCAATTTAAGTAAAATTGTTACTGTAATTTAAATAATAGGATGATAAAATTCTCATTTATACCAGGAGTCCAGTGGTAAGCTAAATTATTAATTATAATACTTCAGTGCTGGAAAACTTAAGATTAAGGATGATACGGGACGGGGGATTAGGGCCAGAGACTAGCATACTGACAGATCTAGGTAGTCTATGTAGTGTTGGACAGCACAGCTAAAGCAACTAACAATAATGTACTATATAGGTTGAGAGAAAAGAGAACATTTACGATCTACCACAGAGATACACCATATGCTATAGAGAAGAAGACCTCGACATTTGTTATGAAGCGAAGCACTTAAGTATGATAATTATAATTCTCTACAGCCTACTGTAACTCAAAAGACAACGGCTAAAAACGGGGAAATTTTCATATTCATTACAATTAAATTCAGCAAATTAAAATACTAGCTGGTGGAAGAGATGTTTCTATTTTTTCAAACAAAAGCTCTCACAAGCCTTTTTAATGTTACAAATATTACTCAGTATTGTCACGTGGGTTTACTAAACAGAAATCAGAAACAAAAAAATACGTATGCACACAGCTACCATATTCAACATTTCACAGAGGAAATATAGAAAAACACCGATACGATACGCCAGTGCAAAATATATAGGCGGTGTTTTTATAAGAATTCATCAACATACCTTAAATATATTATTTTAAAGTCACATTTAGACACACCGATCAAATACTCAGGAGAATAGAAAATACAAGACAATATCGAAAATGTACATTTCAACCATCTGAACTAGAATGGCTTGAAATTAAAGGAAGCTGAAGAAAATGTTCAATAACAAAAAGCGACACCAATATCTGGTCTCTATAAAAGGCATGATATGTCTGGAAAAAAATAAAAATCCATCAAATGCTTTATAGAAGTCAACACTACCAATAGATGTCAAACATTTAACAATGATGAACGAATAATAACAAAGTCACTAACGAAATGTGTAACATATGACACAAATGAAGCACAGCCATGAATTTTCACATTCAAATTAAACACAAAATGTATAAAATTCAACATTCAAAAACGACAACATCCATGCAGCAAGAAAAAACTAATACCATCCAATAGATCATCTCTGGTCATAACCAAATCTTTTCAAGTATGAGGCATAACATGAAATTACTCATTCAATGAAATATAAATCATCATATCGAATGCTCAGCCTTTCATTCTCACACAAAAAAGGGAAATCATAAAAATATCGCCGCTTCGGAAAAGGAAACGCTAACCAAAGAGAAAAGGTAAAAAACGGTTTAATTACTCTACAAATACTGATAGACATTTAATTATGTCTGGCGATATTAAAACAAAAAAAAATTGTTTTTAAGTTCTTATCTGTAGATAAAGAAGAGACTGTTGAAATTGAGGTTTGACATGATTATCTACATTAAATAATGTCCATGTTTTTTTTTTTTTTTAAAGAAATAAATACCAAGAACTATTTCGCAAACAGACTGCAGCAAAGATGAACTTTCATTACTAAAAAAATATATAAATATATGAGAACAAATTTTATTTTGTCGATTTTTGTTTAACGGCAAGTTTTTAAACCGTCCTTTAGGATTACAAATATATGTAATCATTTCAAATAGTTTATCCGAGAGTTTACCCGAAAGTGGGCATTTTCATTAAAAAAAAAAAACACTAAAGGGAGATAAAGGTCCAATATGGCAGTTGGTTATGTACCTCCCAGTCTGGCACAGCTCGGCCTGCGCAGTCCACCAGGGTGCGCCGCTCTCGTTTCACTTTCTCTTTCTGCTTTTTCATTGAACTTATGTCCTTGACCTCTAGGCGGCAAGTTCGTTTTCGCTTTTATTTGAAAAAAAGGGTATTTTGATGACCGCGTTAGAGCATAATAGAATAGGTTTAACAAAAATAAACATCATTATAGAAAATAAGCCTTAACTTGTCATGGTTGACGTAGGCACGAGTCTTTTTTGTAAGGGAGACATTTCCTAGTTTTACATCACTGATGATATTATATGGTGACAAGTGCTAAAAGTAATGTCTATCAACATTACGTCACGAGACAGTTCAGATGAAATTATGCTAGGACTTCTATATAAAATTAATAGATTTTATACGGATACCTATTTAACCAGTAGTGTCGAAATCTAACGAATAAAGATGGTCCAAATGTGGCGTCCAACTCCGGATCTCACGACAGTAAGCCCGATGCTCTGCCACTTGCGCCAACGCGTCCCCCACGGTTCGTATGAAAAGTTTACTTGCCTACTTTTTGCTTTAGTTAGTGTATACCAGAAGATTATTATATGCCCTTATATATGTTATATGGCAACATTACAATAACTTTTAAACTATAAGATAAGTTACACAAGTGGCATAATATAGTTGTACTGAGCAAATAATTTGGCCAGAATACTTATTGGTACGAACTAGGAATTTATGTTATCGTGATTCTAATCACATACAAATGTATCTACAACTCTTTACTTCTCTTCCTAAACATCCGGTTACAAAAATCAGTTTCAATTGTTAAACGAGTTCTTGCTTCCACACGAATGGCAATGATTCAAATTTTAAAAAGCCAATTAATTCTTGATAATTTCAAAATCTCGTACGCGTTTGCCAAGTTGTTTTATTCTACAATCGCTGTTGATAGGGGACGCGTGGAAAAAAGCATAAAATGCGATAAAACGAATCAAAGTATGACTGTACTTTCATAATTGATTTCCTTTTCTTTGTTAATATTTCTCAGTTGTGGAAATGTCAAAGCAAATCGATGGAGCATGGGACCAGTTTTATATATTTAACTAAAATATCAATTCCACAAAAGACGAACATTATAGCCATGGTTTTGGGGATTCTTTGCTGCAGTCTGTTAAAAACAAAAGAGAAATAAATGACATTCACTTTGAACGGTCAAATATTTATCCACAAATATGGCATACTTGCCACAGTCTGTGTGCCTTTATATAATTATAATTATTCATTTTTTTGTAATCAAAATGCAATAAGCTTTCTTTCTTTTCTTTAAATTTTGATACTATTCAAATGTTTTCTTCCTTTTTTGATTGCAAACAGACTGCAGCAAAGTATGACCCTCGAACAGTGAAAAACTGTTCATAACATATCTGAAATTACCTTGAATAACACAGAATTAAATTTTCCTACATATCCTATCGTTAATCGCAAAATTGAACAAAAGTCTGGACACTTAATAAACTTAATAAAATAACTAAATACCCCAAAATACTGCAATGTTGCTCAGTGATTCAAGATAAAGCACGGTTATTTGCCCGTTTCTAGGTTCATTTTATTCCTAAGGGCAATAACTCTCACCCTAGTTCCGGGTTTGCCGGGCTCCCCTGGAGGGCCCTGGATAAATCCCGTGGGAAAATCCTGGTCATTTTCATAGCCCTGGCCCCGTTTTCCTGGGACTCCTCTGGAGCCCTTGTACCCCCGAGGGCCCTGGAAGTGAGCGCATTGGGTTTGTAATAACATACATAATTGCAGCTGAATCGAACTTCAAGTATATTTGATTGAGAATTCAGTTGACACGAATTTTGTCTTTTTGTCATTTCTGCCTAGCTAATCCACTGTGCATATATAGCTTCTCAGCCATATGTGCACGACATGATAGACATTCTGAAATAACTGACTATTATAATCCTCTCCCTGTCCCATGAAATACTTATGGTACATTTCAGGCTGCCGACAAGATTACAAATACGATTGACAGGCTAAAAATGAATGTGTAGTTACTAGAAACTAATATATGAGTAAACGGGCTAAGGTAACGGACGGATACCTGCCAAAACCTACTACCTAACAAATAGTAACGTAAAGGTCTTTGCTGCATCGAATGATATCAGATTCATAATTATTTAAAAAAAAAAAGGCCCATTAATCTTCAAATTCGAAAGGAACACGAGACTTAACAATGTTGTCTACGCCGAATGGTTTTCATGCTTCCCCTTTGAACCGCGTGTTCGATAGTTTCTTCGCGAATCCCATTATAAAAAAAAAACAATCAGCATGATGATAAAGTATGCTACTTGATGCTGCCAAAACCCTAGTTTCTAACCTGCAGTTAAGATAGTGCCGATCCAAAGGTAATAATTCCCTATGTTTATCAATTTGCTCAAATCCGAAAATCGTTTTCTCTACTTTTTAAAAAGTTTTGACAAACATGAAAACTGCTATAATTATGCCAAGATCCAGTGTAAATTTTTCTCACGATGCAGCAATATCCTTCATATCAGTTTTATTTAGTAATGCTGTGTACCTGTGGAAAAGAGATCTTTAAATGCAAGAATATTACAATATTATATCAAAAAGTAGTTTCAAAGCATCCATTAATTAACATAATGTTAACAAACATTCTCCGTCGGTCTTTCTGGAGCAGCTGGAACAATGACAATCAAAATATTAAATAAAGGATCTGCTCATTTTGTTCAATTAAGACGTAGATAAAACAGGAACGTCCCTCAACATCCCATCACCGTATGATGCAACCCTCCGCATTAGATATCCGGCTTTCACGTTGCTGTGCATCTTGGCTCCATATTAAAATAATTTTAATAACCATCTGCTTAACAATATCAAAACATCATCTCCCTTTCGCTTTTCTATCGACCCTTTCCCATTCCGTGGCTGCCAGTCGGTGAGTCTTTATGTCCATCTGTTGTCATTCATTTTTGCGAAATGACACGCCCATTTCTACTTTTGTTTTGCTAAAAATATTTTAGCGATACTTAAAAAGTAATACTATACAAACAATAGGAGGTGCAACCAAAGTAAAAGGCAAGTAAGAGAAAGAAAAAAAAATCCCAATATAAGGAAGTGTGCTGGATAAGTTTGTGTAGAAGCAACTCCTGGTCATAATTGATCAACCAAAAATGAAACCTCAAACAAGTAAGAGAGGAAAGAACATTCGTTGTAATAACATGTTTCAAAAGAAACAATGGCTACTTTATACTGTTTCAATTTAGTATGTAAAAATTTTATAATTGTGTGGTGTTTATCCCGCAATGCATTCTATATTTCAAGATGCCGTTTTTATGCCGTGGGTAACCGTTAGTAAGGAAAGAGAAGCGTATTAAGTGTTAATATTGAAGCCAACGCAAGAAGAGTCTGAGCTCATTCACTATATAGATGCTATAATTGGTTAACTAGGGTGAAAGCGGGTTAGTTACGCGACGTCTTGTTATCCGTCATGCAAGGAATACCCCTCAATGGACCAACCAATAGGTCAGATAGGAAGCCTAGTTGATCGACCACACCACGTGATTTTGTCACATTACATTAATTTCTAGATTCCGATTTTGTTCATCATAATACGACATTTTTTATTTTGTGTTTATATAATGGTCTATGCATTTTTCTACATTAAGGCTTATAATAAGTCCAAACTAGTTTTATTATGTTATTAATTTTGTCTTTGGACCAAAAGCGTGGAGAAATGCTTTAGACATTGTCTAAAAATAAATATTCCATTGTATCTAACCGTTTACAGATCTGGATCTACACCAGATAAAACTAATCAGGGATCCGCCAATTCGCTGCTGAGCCCCCAGACAGACTCACTTGTGGACCCGCCTCGCCCTGCGCGCCCGGGAAGCCTCGCGGACCTGGGCTTCCGTTGAAAACTGTCGCGCCACTGTCTCCCTTCCGACCTGGGGCACCAACAGGGCCTTGGCGCCCGAGACGACCGGGGATTCCCGGTAAACCGGGGAAACCCAATTCTCCTGGCCGACCCTGTTGTTATTTTGTCAACGTGTGGCAAGAGACATTTTTTTTTTGGTTTAGTTTGAGGGGGGCATGATATAGTGTTACAGAGCCGAAGATCGACTTTGCAAAGACAGCTGCGGACTTTAAAAAGGAAGTCCTCTTTATAAGATCCAGGATGACGTAAATAAGAATTAGTTGCGGACTATCTAGACGATGTTTAAACACACATATTTATTTTGTGTTAGATAGAGGCAAAACAAGCTGTTGATCCTTCACTACTTCTATCTCCGATTTTCTGTACCTTTCACTATCAATACAGTTATTTGTAGCCTACATACTTTTTCGGTTTGAATAAACTATGAAACGCAGAAAAATGGAGACGTTGACGTTTCGTTAATTCACCAGTTTTTCGACAAAGGGTTGGAAAAATGCCCTGTTAATGTCAATCTATATCTAAGTTACATTAAACGTGCTGATCTAGTTACACACATTGAGCTGATCATTCATTAAAAACTAAGTTATCATTGTTTATGCCGACATTTAGAAACACACGCACGTAATACTGTAATTTTTTCTTGTTCTGTAAACATAAAAAAAACAACGCCTAATCTACTTAAACGCAATTTCACTGACGTCTAAGCCATGCCTTACGAAAGGGCTTCAATCAAAACTTTTGAAAGTTTTTTGTAAAAACAATTTCTTGTCGTGGTTTGCTTATCCGCGTTATGCTTCAAAGATTATAAAGTCTTTAAAATTTAATACTTAAACATTATTATTTTTTTAGCAAAACATGTATTACATAAATCGGACCCTGTCCCAAAGTTAGAGCTGCCATTATATTAAAAACCTCTTGCCTGGTAATCTTACCACATGCTTAAATCGTGTTTTGGGTTGTGAGGTATGTCATAATGATCCAAACAGCAAGGTATCCACGAGATAAAATGGTAGTTACTAGTTTTCCTATCACAGTTGTTATGGGTTAAAGTCCGCATACTCCACCCATTCAAATACTATACTGGCAGTTACAATAATTGTTATTATTGTTGTTATAAGTATGAAGCTTATAGAGGACAAGCTTAGACTAAAGCTAGCAAGCCTAGCGAGAGGGGAGATAATTCCTACAAGCAGATTATCGATGTTACAATAAGGAGACAAGGACTTTGATGGGTTTAGATGAAAACTAATGATAACAAAAGAAAAAAATATACTGTTTTATTTGTGCCTTTACTAAAGTTCTTCACTTTTGAATAAAACATCTAACGTGTAATATATCCCATAATGCTTTTCATTTATCTAACTCAGACAAAAATAACTAAATGTATACAAAGACGAGTGGATTTAAACAGAAACAAGAACAAGGATAGAGCGATACAGAGAGAAAGAAGAATCGAGAGTGGGGTGTGTTTCTGTGCATCTGATTCAAGCATAAAAATGACGCCATAAAAAGTAAAAGTTATAAAAAGAAAGATTCAATGAAAAGAACAAGCATGTAAAATTCAAAAAATGTGGTCGTTTCTCGTTGTCTTGTAAAGCAAAATTTAAAAGAAAACAAAATATTTTATTCAGGAAAACGCTTCTAATCCAAAAGTGCAGTAAAATTTTATACTGTCAAAGATGGAAGTTTTGGAGTACAGTTTAAAAAAGATGAAGTGTTGCAAAATGGCTGTAGATAATCCAATTCTTGCACACAATACGAAATAATAGTGACAATTTGTCTTAAAAATCTCTGCAAAATTTAAATGTATTTACCTGGAATTTAAATCAATAAATTAACTGAAATAAACCCTTATTCCTAGACATCAATGTAGCGGACCATTTTCATAGCGCACTTCTTTGTCTATGATAGCCCGAATTAGGCAAGAGAACCTAAAGGACTATCCAAGGATATGAGGGACAATGCAGTCAAAAGACTGAACCAAATAAATATTATAATCGTGATAGTGCATAGCTTGTGAAATGGTATATCTCGATCTTCTGTAGTTTTGAGATAAATGATAAAAAAGATGTATCCCTATTTCAGAAGAAAAGTTATTGAAAAAGTATCGGCGCATCTTGATTTAACTTCAGTCCCCATAAGATAGAAAACGATGTAACAAACGTATTGGTAGGCTTACCTCAAGATTGCATATCTCTGAGATATGCCATCCTACTAGTCTAATGATTTATATTTACAAAAAGAGATGGCAAGGTAGGTTTTAGTGCTTCCCAAAATACTTCCGTCATATTGTTGATAACATACCTGCCAATCTCTGTATAATTTTACCAAGGCTCATTGTTCCATTGTCTCTTCTTCAGTGTAGAGAAAATTTGCCATTCCTCAGTATACTCTTAATCACCGACTTGTACTCGGTTACTTTCTTTTTCAATATCAACTATGTTCGATTTTAAACGTAGGATATAGAACATAGGACAAATAACTTTCATTCATGTACCTCAGTTATTTTTACGCTTAAAAATATAATGCCAGCAATAATAATAATAATAATAATAATAATAATAATAATAATAATAATAATAATAATAATAATAATAATAATAATAATAATAATAATAATAATAACAATAAAGAACTAATGCCAATGACCGACCTGTGATCCTGGGGCGCCGTCTCTTCCTGGAGGTCCAAGAGGTCCCCGAGGCCCGGGAGGTCCCTGTGTGTTGGGAGAGAAGATAACGATAGAACACGCACAGGACAATGTTCTACTAAGAATGAGTTCAACGCTCTACTGTGAATGATGGACAGACCGACTAAGTAAAGAGTTAGATGAATTAGATCGCTTTTGTTCTGATATAGATATTATTCGCTTTGGTAACACCTCAAGACACATTCCAGAGAAAAAGTTCTTTGAGTTCAAATTAATTTTTAAATGCAGTAAGTTTATCCTTGCATTTGGTTAACGGTATATTGATTGTGCGGATTCAAAATGAAAGCTGTAAGCAAATTAATTAGCATCCATTTTCTCCGAATTTTTAACAATTAAATACAATGTATAGTAATGATGGAATGTGCAAACAAGAAAGTTAGCAAACCTCGAAAGTTAACACTATTTTAGTAATATTATTTTGTCAAAATAGTTTGTTCATGTTTAAAACAACGATCTTAGGGCTTTAGTATTTATCGCCAGACATGAATGTTTATGGGCTGTAAAAATGAGGCCTGAAACTCTCCAACGGGCGGATGCAAGAGTCAGAGAAATCTGAAGAGAGTTAGAGAGAGAGAGAGAGAGAGAGAGAGAGAGAGAGAGAGAGAGAGAGAGAGAGAGAGAGAGAGAGAGAGGCGTAAAGAGAGAAAGAAAAAAAGAAAGAAAGAGAGATAGAGACAAATTAATATCATTTTTTACAAGAACTCCAACATAAAGCCATTCTACTCACCATAGCGCCCTGCGTTCCATCCACGCCGTCAAACCCTGGGATCCCCTGCTCACCTTTATCTCCCTTGGGCCCGGGGGGTCCCGGCTCACCTGGATCTCCCTATCAAACACAGAGGGTTGTTATATGGCGCTATACGAGTTGTTTAGGTTGTTCCATTGTCGATATAGATAGTCTATACTGGGTTAGGTTCTAATATAACACTCGTAAGTGTTTGGAAAAGATAAAATTTGACTTTTGAATACTAAAATACGTTTTAAGTTTAAATATCAATAATGGCGTGAGAGTAACTCAAGATGAGTTTGAAAAAAAACGGTCTTAAATTTGAAATCTTAAAAAGAATCAGAGGCTTGGGAGTGTCATTTTCCTTTGCGATACAGATTTACTTATGGTTTCTATTGTCTGTCTTCTGGTCTGCCATCTAGCCATGCATTTATCTATGTTTTCTGTCTTCTATGCACATGTACGAGCGTACTGATGCATGCATCACCATTTCTCCTTACAATTTTCTATTTCCTAAATTCAAATTGATAACAAGACACTTCTGTGTACATGATCTTTGTAATACCGTGATCTATCCATCTTCATCTAAAACTAGTAAATCACACTATAGTGTTTGTAATATTTAAAGCTATTTTACAATGCATTCTGTTAGAGAAAGTAACTCATGCACAGAAACCAATAGATCAAAAATTATTATTGTTTAGCATTAGACGTACACAACTTTTAATCTTTATCTTAAGAGGTTCTCCATCAAAAGTACGAAACTTTATACAGTAAAGGTGTTAGATTTGCTTTCATCAGAATAATGTTAAATTAGAAGTGGCAATTATTTAATATCAACCAATACCACATATTCATGAGTTAGGTGAAGGTATATTGTAATCATGCAAGGTGTCAATAATGAGATCCGTGATAGTTTCTTTTTTTTTTTTTAATCAGAATGTCTTTATAGTGCTGTTGCACGTTCTTTAAAAGTACGTTTCCTTCTTATTATTACACCGGTCATATAGTCGATGTAGTATTCTGTAGTGTTCATACAGACAATAGCTTGTTATGGACATATCTCTATCCATTTAGAAATCGCATAAGCATGCCTTAGCCGGCAAAAAAAAAATAATTTTTTTATTTCAAAATTTAACTCTAAAATAATTTACAATGTCTAAATAAGATCATGATTGTGTGTTTTGCACTATATCTTAAAAATTGTATGGGCTTTGAATGACTATGAAATTCAAACTTTACTGTCAAGTTTAATTGGATATTGATAGAGAACCAGTAGTTCTTATAGAGAATCAATCTTTAGTCTTAAATAAAGTATTTACTCTGAGCTCTACTATCTTGGGCTCCCACTCTCCGGCCTTGAGTCCTGCGGGTAGACCTGGCGGACCGCGCTCTCCCTGGATGTGAGTCAGAAATACACGGTGACCAGGGGCGTGTGCTCACACACGGTAACATAGGGTGTACAGATGGGGTGAGTCGACATGCTTTTAGTAGGGAGGGATCGAGGAGGTCACTACAAAAGGTACTTAGTCAGTTAAAGGTGTAGATTGAGTTAACGCTATAAGTTTTTTTTTATTATGAGGACATCCTTGATTAAAAAACTAGCCTTTCAAAAATGACCAAGTCGACGATGATAACAGTTCATGTGCAAAGCACATATTTAACAGAGATAATAAATTGTGATTAGAAATATCCCTTGTTTGAAAATTACCGCTTGGTGACTTCGCACCTTTTGCAAAAGGGCTCCTCATTTCACACCGGCCTTAATACTAAGAACTTTGGTTAGAATGCAATGTTAGTGCAAAGACTGACTCAAGAAAGTAGCAGTCGTTACTAGAATAGTTAATATGTTTGAAAAGATATGCATTGCCAAACAAGGCGCGTATACTTTAGCTCATCAAATGCTTTGAGAGAATTCCATACATATTTTACGTTAAGGTTAGTAAGAAAAGTATCATAGGCTATGACATGGGTTCAAAAAATGCATTTAAATTGAATTTAAATAGAAGAATAACATAGCAATTGAAGTGGCGGATTAGCAAGCAGTGCAATATACAATTGGTTTTAAAATGCCTCACTTATATCAACAAAAATAGATCAAAGTAAAATTAACCTTATAACAGAATGATGGGTAAAAAATTATTAGTAGGCTCTAAAAGTTATTACCTTTGCAAAACCGGTGTTAGTTAATGCATGAATGAAATTTGTTATAGGGGGAGAAAGCTGAATGCGAGAAGGCAAGGGGCATATTTGGATATCATTAGGCATTTTCCTTCTAGTGTTGTAAAGTATTTTATTGATAACCATAAAATCATTAATTTTTAAAAAAAATTCCTTTTTAACCATTCTTAAAGGAAAAAAAATTAAATGTACGCGCTGCAAGTTTACTAACTCTCCAAGAACTATGACTTACATTGGATATTTCAAGTTTGTCTCCCTTGTAGCCAAAAATAACCCTATCTGCTTTGAGCACTAGAATTTTCTTCCAACTTAAAATATCTTGCTTGCTCCTAGATACAAGACTACTGCTCATCCTCTGATCCTGCTATCATCGATTTTGTTCCTCATTATTATTGTTGCCTTATGGTCAAGTTTGTGAACTAATTTAGTTCATGGAATCATATTGTATAATTGATTGTCAACTATAATCAAATCGCTTTTTGTTTAAATTTTTAAATTTATATATACCTTACCAATCTTTTATCACTTAATTTATCTCACCGATTTTGGCTTAACATTATATCACTTTGGGATTTTTCCCTTTTTGGCAAATGAAACAAAACTGTTAATAAATAATCCATGCGTTTCAATGTCATGCTTAGCATTGCGATAGAAGAAATTCAAAGAAGCCAAACCTTCAAAATGATAAAGCGAGTTTTGTCAATTTCACCCTGAAATAAATATTTGGACAATTTACTCGACTACTTCGTACAGTGAATTGAATGATTTATACGTCATTTATACTATGATCTCCGTGACAAAATTACTCAAGGGAATTAAAAAGGCGTAGTATTATTCTAGGGCTAGTTTTGCTTCTCAAAATTTAAATACTACTCTTTTCTCAAATAACAAAAAAAAAAGAAAGATAAGATGCTGCTTTGAAAGTTTTATAATAAAGTGCTATCATATACTTTTGAGTGATGTCAGAGGACTATTAAAAGGGTAAACAAAGAAAATTTATGTTAACTCCCGATTAGGTATAATGGTGCAGATTAAATGTATACCTCGAAAAAAATTAAAATAAAGAATAGAATAAAGATAGAAAAAATAGGGAGAGAGAAAAGAAAGAGAGAGAGAGAAAGAGAAGAGAGATAGAGAGAATAGAGAGAGAGAGAGAGAGAGAAAAGAGAGAGAGAGAGAGAAAGAGAGAGAGAGAGAGAGAGAGAGAGAGAGAGAGAGAGAGAAAGAGAGAGAGAAAGAGAGAGAGAGAGCATGGTGTCGCGAGATGGTTGAAAGATAATATTTGAACAGGATGTCAATCAACCAGAAAAAAACAACAACGAAACGTAACGCATCGGTTTGGGGATGCCCCGTGTGCTAAAAAATTGGGAAAATGGAAACGTATTCCCTGGACCTATTTTCTAAAGATGATAGCTGTGTATGGAATCCTTAGAGACTCACCTTTTCACCGTGCGACCCATCTATGCCATCGAATCCCGAGAGACCGGCGTTGCCTTTCTCTCCCTTCTCTCCATTCGTGCCCTGCGATAAGTGAGCATTTGCGAAACGCTATACTAAGGAAACAAGGCCTGAGATCGCATTATTTATCCGGGGTGTCATTGATACTTCTCTTCCTCTCTGCTATTAATAATGCGGTCAGGTTAGTTCAGGTTCATTAGTATTTATATCCTATTACCTATTCTCTTTAATAGTACCGTGTTTTTTAGGTTCAGACCGATTATGGATTTTGTGGCCTATATAGGTACATAGAACAGTATTTTGTAACACATTTTAATTGGTTTCAGCCTTCTTCCGGATGATTTGGAAGCCTCATTTATTCCATTTTTAATACGAATTACTATAAAGATATTGGAGTTATGTTAATTGAAGGTTTAAGATAATTACTATAAAGATATTGGAGTTATGTTAATTGAAGGTTTAAGATTTATATAGATTTCCCTGAAAAAGAACACCTTACATGTACATTGATACCACAGTAATAGCAGGCACAACATTACGTGTTATAAATCGATTCTGTTATCATCTTGGGTTCCCTTATCATAGTCTCTTATACCCACCGTGTAAAATGTTAATATTTGTTAAACTTTCAAATATTATTGTAAGACTAATTGATTATCTTATTTTTTACTGTCAAATTATAGTTTTGACAAAGTTAATAATAACTATTTCGATTTCAAATATTCTTTCTTAAAGCTAGTGGTGCATCTGTGTTAATCTAAGTCCAAAATTTAAATCTGGGTCAGATTCACTATGTGGGGGAGCCCCTCTCGAGTTACATCTCAGTAACTACCATCTTCTACCTTTCTCATCACCTCTTATTCAAACTGATGTGCAATGCTGTTTCTCCATCTCAGAATTGGTCTTCCTCTTAATCAATGGAATAGTCTGGGTTGTTCAACCGACCAAACTGTCACTATCCATGTCCATCGATTGCCTGACATTCTTGCCACAGAGCTTTCGCATTACCAATTTGATTCTTTATTTTGGTATCCGATGCCCTAAAAATGTGTCTGCTGTTTTATCCATCTGTTGGTTTTGTGGTCAAGCAAATGCGCACGAATTATCTTTCTTTCTGCCTTTCTCTGGACAATAGCCTGCAGCAATAATTATGTCACTGCAAGAGGGATTTACGCATTCATCAGTCTTTTCTTTATTCTAGGAATTTTTTTGTTCATTAGGATATGGCTCCACTTCCCAAAAACATTCCACCCCAACACAATAATTTTTTTGTCACTAGTTTGCCTAATGGTTTTGCCTAGAAAGACATATTTATCGATGTCAATACGTATATGCAAGTACAAGTCCCTGTTTATTACATAAGTGCTTTGCAACTGAGTAAAACCGCAATTTAAAATTTGTTCAAATTTTTTAACAAAATTATGAAAAGTGATCAGGATAAATCAATTAAAAAAGCGGGATAAATATAAGACAAGCCATAGGATGCCAAGACAAGCTAAATAGCATAAAGGTCGTACTTGCTTCCCATGCTAATTTAAGAAAAATTGTCATTTGCAATCAATTCTTTAAACGGAAATTTGTTAGAAAATGCAGCAGTCACACCTTGATCTGATAGGTTGATTTATAACTAAGGGTCTTGCCATGCAACCCAATAATAAGTTTCTTTGCTACAGTGTTGGATCAAAGCTGGAGGTTTTAAGCTGTATAATATAAATACTAGCGAATTAGCTTAAAAAGCAAAGAGTGAATGAAGCCGCAACTAGGAAAATGTTTAATAAAAGGCGGTATATATATTGAATTTAACATTTACAAAATGTTAAAGACTAAATATGAACGTATTGTCTTTCTTCATTTGTTAGTTAATTTAGCTATAATGTCATAATTATCTTCACTTGCAACCATCTTCTCCGCTTTCTCTACAATTGCACACACCAAGATCACGCCCTCCTCCTATTCCTCCTCCTCATAATCGTCAATATCGTAATCATCATCATCATCATCATCATCATCATCATCATCATCATCATCATCATCATCATCATCATCATCATCATCATCATCATCATCATCATCATCATCTACACCTCATCATCAGCATTTTTATCACCACCACCACCGCCACAGTCATTACCCCAGCCAACAACACCGAAATAATCCTCAAAAGCACTTTTAATAATTTTAACTGATACTAAATTGATAATCAATTAAAATGTCACATTAAACGTTAGTTAATCTATCATTATCTTTCTTCGCATCATGAAAATCAGTAATTATTTGAGGGAAGAGATTTTGCTCACCTTACTACCCTTGTCCCCTTTAGTCCCTTCAGAGCCCTGTCAGTCGGAAGAAAAAAGATCAGTTAGTCAAATTATAATGAGGTTGTTATATGTTATTTGGTATTTTTGACAATCACACTCCTTGGTGTAAAAAAAAACAACAAAAGTGTAAATGTGCGTGAACCTACGAATGAAAATGTATGTCAACAACATACATTGGTGACAGATGGGCATAGAGCGAAATAGAGATTGGTAGATAGATAGATTAGATAGATAGATAGATAGATAGATAGCTATAGATCGAGATAGAGAGATAGGTAGATAGATAGATAGATAGATAGGTAGATAGCTAGCTAGATAGCTAGCTAGATATAGATACAGATAATACTGACTAGATAGATAGATAGATAGATAGATAGATAGATAGATAGATAGATAGATAGATAGATAGATAGATAGATAGATAGATAGATAGATAGATAGATAGATAGATAGATAGATAGATAGATAGATAGATAGATAGATAGATAGATAGATAGATAGATAGATAGATAGATAGATAGATAGATAGATAGATAGATAGATAGATAGGTTTAAATTCAAAGATTGGTTAAACAAACTTACCGGCTCTCCGCCTTTTCCAGGTGGCCCAATTGGCCCCTAAAACAAGATGTAAAAAAAAATTAAAACATTTTTATCAAGTTACATCAGAATAGCATGTTCTGTTCAGAAGACAAATTTCTTTCACTTTATTGTATTAGGAATGTTATTTCACATGTCCATAGTAATTTATTACTTAGTTAAAAAATAAGCAATGTTCATTGCAAGGGTAAACGTTCTTTTTCACTTTCCACAGTCTGCTTAATTTTTTATTTTATTAATTTTCTTTTTTTCAATGAAGTTTTAAAATTCATCAGTCCTTACACATCAATAGCAAAACGTGTAAGAAACTTTGACTGATAAATTAAATGAATTCTTTCTACTTTAACTGGTGCCATTCATAATCAATAAAAGTAATTTGTGTGATAATTATGATCTTTACTAGTATTTATGTTTCACGATAATAAATTAAGATTAAAAAGATCACGTTACTCTTTAGATATATTTTCTGCAAAAGTGAAGGAAAACGAAGAAACAGTGCATTTAGCTGGAGGATAATAACAATGGAAAAATATCGTGTGCCTCATGCAAAACGAAAATAAAATTAAACTACAAAATAATGAAAGGAATTTGCAACATAACATATTTAAAACATGGAGACGCAGCAGGGAAATTTGTTATAATTATGCAGCAAAGTTATACAGTTAAAAGGCTTAGACTTCAGAGATTTTTAACAGGTTTAATGAATGCTGAAGACATTCGTGCCAACCATTGTCTCAATGAGATTTTATCGTAGGCAGTTTCCATACTATATTTTTTGGAGGGGTGTGGGGATCCTTAAATGGTAAAATGAATTAAAGGAAATGTCTTATTATGGCCCCTTGTTAATACAGTCAAAACCTTCAGTTATTTATCGGCAAACGTTGAGTTTCATGTTCTAAGCACATGTCTAATACCTACTTCATAAAAAAATGATTGTACTTTTCATTTTAAGATGGCTGTTGATTTAAGATTTTAATTTATTTTTCCAACCTTATAATTAAAAATTATGATCTATAGAGTATGTAGAGAGTTTCATAAAATGTTGGGCGTAAAAAAATAGGACACACATACTCGTATATAATGATTTTTATGAACCAAAGGAAACTGTACTGTAATATAAAAAAACAACAACAACACATATCACTGGTTTATAAACATGCTTCTAAAGTTAACATTAAAGTGCGTTGCTCTAAAAATAAACAACAGGTTTAACCAGACAATTATTTTGTAAGTAATCATAGCGACAATTAGAAGTTTATGTGTGCTTGTGTTGACATTTATAGAAGAGTTTATAATACGAATAAGAATTTCTAAAACATCGAACTAAACCAAAAAGAACCGCCGATTATATAGGTATAACTGTATGCAATTGGTTAGACTTTAATGGCGTAGTATGTTGGAAGGTTTGGTTTCGTTCAAAAAGACTGCAGAGAATGGTTGATTAGTTGACCAGAGCTTCTATAAGAAATGAAAGAGATAAGTCGCAAATACATTGAAAAAATTAGGCAACCATATCGCGGTAAAGTGTTTAGATACATATTTTTGCCGTCAAACCCAATATAAGTAATTATTAAATTATAATAAGAGAATCCTTTTGTATATCGTTTCTTGTTTCCATCCAGAGATTTTTTTTAATTGTTTCTCTTATTTAGTTTTTTTTTTCAATGATAAGAGATTGGTGACCTCCTAGCACTTCATGGGTGAAAATTGTCACATTATTCTGGATAATGATATTAATAATATAGTTAATGGTCCATATCACAGTGATAGCGGAAAGTAACCAACAATGTTTTATTTCTACATTTTACTTAATGTTACCAATTTCGAAATACCTTCAAATTACCCGTTATCTCAGTGAATGAGGCTTGGTGACAAGGTTTTGCAAAATGCAGTGAGAAAGATGATTATCAAAAGGTATGACAAGTAAATAATATGGTTGTAATGAGGTCAGGAGTGGTGGACAATAGATACGTTATGCTCATTGGTTAATTAGACTAGTCGTTGTGCATTCTGGGTCACACACCGGATATCCGGGGTAGCCTCGCTTGCCACTGTCTCCCTGCCAGATGCACAAGGTCAAGGTCAAAGGTTAAAGGTTGATATTAAAGGGCGTGGTGCTTACTCATCCTATGCGGCAATTTTGTAGATTTAATAAATAAGTAGAATGTCTCATGTAGTGTTTTTGTTCGATATTGAAGCCATTCGCGGTCTAAATTGTGTTATAATATCGAAGCATTGTTGTATCCAAATTTATTGAGGATTTATCAATTGATTTAGAATTGTCTAGATTATTATCGTTAAACTTTGTTATGTAAAGATAACAGCTTAACCTACGTAAGTAGGAGGTGATTTGAAACTGTAATCTAAAATATTTCCTGCTTTTAAAAATTAAAACATCGTTTTTACGGTTATATTTGCTGATATTTAATTTTTTTTTCCAATCGTTCATGGATTCGTTTTTTCCACTTATATCCAATTATATAGCGTATGAAAATATTTCATGCAAAAAATACTTTGCAACCTATTTTACGATAAGAGAAGCATAAACACCAAAGCCCATAGATCAAATTTAAAAAACTAACTTAAGACTAACGATAACATTTGGTCAATAAAAAAAAACTGCAAAAGTTAACTCAATCTCTTAGAAATTTATTAAAGGTTGAAAACGTAGTAAAACATATTGTTTTATTGGGAAAATGTGATTTAAAGAATTGATCTTGGTATTTCTTGTAAGTATTAAGTACGATTAGCTTGATTTTTTATTTTACCTCTCGTCATATTTTTTCCAATTTTTTTTTATCTATAACAAAAATATCTTTTTTGTAGCTTTTCATATTTAAAAAAAAAAAAAAACTCAGATGGCTTCAAATGCTCTGGAAAAGTAATCCACAAAAATTATGTCTATAACAACTTTTCCAGATGTTCAAAATTGTGTTTCTGATAACCCGGTACAGGGCAAGTCAAACATTCGCCCACTTAATAATCCATTTCCTCGTGCCCTATATAGATAAGGTGCCAATACGTATGTTCTACGGATGTACAGATACAGTAACATTTATAAGGAAGAAAAAATAATAAGAATAATGACACATCATGACATTTAGGAAGCTTTAACACAAAAAGCGCAATACAATTCTTTGCACGTAAAGCTTTGGTTGCAAGCAGAATATCACTTCAGTGTTATAATTTCCTATCTCATTGTATTGTTTAAAACTTTTTACTCTCTAAATCTTTGGTATTTTAGAAATGAGAGAGGCCATTATACAAATGATGTGACGAGTTGTACATCATCTACTCTATATATAGCGTGATTTTACATTATTATAAAAAAGCCAACTATGAGTACAGGAAAGCAGTGTGGAATGCCTGTGAGTAAAATACAGCACACTATGAGACGAGACAAAAGCATGTATGGCAGCCGCCAGTAATTATAATAATTATGTAATCTACTGCTTCAAAGCATTAAATTTAGTCTACGGTTATAATTATGATGACTGTGTAGGCAGCTAGAAGCAGGGCGTGCTGCAAGGGGTATAAGCGACACTAAGAAAACCATACCGGGAATCCGTTCTCTCCCTTTGGTCCCTGGGTAACATCAACAGCATAAATTCATCATTACGTGCTTACATTAAAATTTTACGAGAGTCAGATTTTTAACTTTATTAATAAAACAAGTGTACATTACAATTCTATTTTTTCATTTGAAGTTAATTGCTGCAAAGATGATTTAAAATTTAAGTAAAATATAGCATCTAAAAATACATAAGAAAGGAGCATTACTGTACAAGTACTAGCCACTTTGAATGGCAACTTAATAGAATTCATAGCTGTACATAATTGAGATTAAATCCATGTGCATACAATTAAAAAAATGGGTTTTCTTTAAGAAGAAAAAAACGGGCAACCTAATTATTCCATTCTAAGACGACCAAGCATTTTTTCTCTGTTGTTGTTGTTGTTGTTGTTGTTGTTGTTGTTGTTGTTGTTGTTGTTGTTGTTGTTGTTGTTGTTGTTGTTGTTGTTGTTGTTGTTGTTGTTATTGTTTCTTTTCTAATTACACCGGTTTCAAAAATAGGTCGGCCCGTGGATTTTAAAATTTTAAATCGAAACTCTATAGAAACATATTTGCACAACTTAATCAGTTGAGAAGTATAGATTTCGTTTGATGTTATATACAATAATGATTGTTAAGGCGTTTACCTGAGGCCCCAGTTCTCCCTTATTTCCCTTGACTCCTGGTGGACCTTGTACACCGGGCGAACCTGGAACACACAAGAGGAGGAACATGTGAAAAAAAGGTAAGTGTTGTTCCTGGAACACACAAGAGGAGAAACATGTGTAAAAAAGGTAAGTGTTGTTCCTGGAACACACAAGAGGAGGAACATGTGAAAAAAAGGTAAGTGTTGTTCCTGGAACACACAAGAGGAGGAACATGTGAAAAAAGGTAAGTGTTGTTCCTGGAACACACAAGAGGAGGAACATGTGAAAAAAGGTAAGTGTTGTTCCTGGAACACACAAGAGGAGGAACATGTGAAAAAAGGTAAGTGTTGTTCCTGGAACACACAAGAGGAGGAACATGTGTAAAAAAGGTAAGTGTTGTTCCTGGAACACACAAGAGGAGGAACATGTGAAAAAAGGTAAGTGTTGTTCCTGGAACACACAAGAGGAGGAACATGTGAAAAAAGGTAAGTGTTGTTCCTGGAACACACAAGAGGAGGAACATGTGAAAAAAGGTAAGTGTTGTTCCTGGAACACACAAGAGGAGGAACATGTGAAAAAAAGGTAAGTGTTGTTCCTGGAACACACAAGAGGAGGAACATGTGAAAAAAGGTAAGTGTTGTTCCTGGAACACACAAGAGGAGGAACATGTGAAAAAAGGTAAGTGTTGTTCCTGGAACACACAAGAGGAGGAACATGTGAAAAAAGGTAAGTGTTGTTCCTGGAACACACAAGAGGAGGAACATGTGAAAAAAGGTAAGTGTTGTTCCTGGAACACACAAGAGGAGGAACATGTGAAAAAAGGTAAGTGTTGTTCCAGGAACACACAAGAGGAGGAACATGTGAAAATTAAGTGTTGTTCCTGGAACACACAAGAGGAGGAACATGTGAAAAAAGGTAAGTGTTGTTCCTGGAACACACAAGAGGAGGAACATGTGAAAAAAAAGTAAGTGTTGTTCCTGGAACACACAAGAGGTGGAACATGTGAAAAAGGTAAGTTTTGTTCCTGGAACACACAAGAGGAGGAACATGTGAAAAAAGGTAAGTGTTGTTCCTGGAACACACAAGAGGAGGAACATGTGAAAAAAGGTAAGTGTTGTTCCTGGAACACCCAAGAAGAGAAGGAATATGTGAAAAAAGGTAAGTGTTGTTCCTGGAACACACAAGAAGAGAAGGAATATGTGAAAAAGGTAAGTGTTGTTCCTGGAACACACAAGAGGAGGAACATGTGAAAAAAAGGTTAGTGTTGTCCCTGGAACACACAAGAAGAGGAACATGTGAAAAAAAGGTAAGTTTTGTTCCTGGAACACACAAGAGGAGGAACATGTGAAAAAAAAGGTAAGTGTTGTTCCTGGGACACGCAAGAGGAGGAACATGTGAAAAAAAGGTTAGTGCTGTTGCTTAGCGCCCGACGTCAATACTATATATGCTACATTGTGGACGGGTCAAAAAATTAAGATTAACGTCTGACAAGTTTACATTCTACCTCAAAGGGAAAGGGCGGCGATACCATGACTCAGCCGGTAACATTAAACTGGCCCGGACCAAGCACTAGGGGACAAAATCGCCAGAGTAGGGCTCGAACCACAGACCTCATGCGTTGGAAGCCGATGTTCTGCCCCAAGGCTACCGCGACCCCGGAACGTTTTAGGAGTGCTTGATCAAATATTAGAGACTGAATTAGCTTTGAGCTTGGAAAAATAGAAATGTTACTTTTAATTGAGTGAATATAATTTGTAACAAGTAGTGAGCTGAGAGACTTAGAGCGACATGTAAAAAGTATAAAATGGCCCGATTGTGTTTAAAACAGAATTAAACAAGAAAGAAAGAGAGACACACAAAACAAAAGCGAGAGATAGAGAAAAAGATGGAGACAAAGAGAAGGAAAGAAAAAAAAGAAAGAGAGAGGGAGAGACAGAGACAAAGACGGAGAGAGAGAGACAGAGACAGAGACAGAGACAAAGAGAGGGAGAGTGAGACAGAAAAAGAGAGAAAGAAAGAGAGGAAGAGAGAGATAGAGAGAGGCAGAGAAAGTGAGGAAGCCTACCAAAGGAAAAAAAGAGACAGAAATTATGCATATTCATGAAATTCTTGTTTCATGTAAAAAATAACATCGGCTAAAAAACTACCGTTTGTGCAGTCAAAGGTAACCGGGCACGTCTTAAGTGAACTCCTGAAAAAAAATACTCAGACTACATCATATATAATCGACTTGCGCAAAGTTATTTTTGTAGAACTCTTAAAGTGCCAAGTATTATCAAAAGAAAATAGAATGTCAAACAGAAGTGGACATACCAAATGAAGCTGTTTTGTGTAATTTTCACTGTAGTATTTTATAATTTTCAGGTGGAGTGGTAAAAAGAAAGAAAAAAAGGGAGACAGAGAGAGGTAGAGAGAGGGAGAGAGAGAGAAAAAGAGAGAGAGACAGAGAGACAGAGACAAAGACAGAGACAGACAGACAGACAGACAGACAGACAGACAGACAGACAGACAGACAGACAGACAGACAGACAGACAAACAGACAGACAGATGGGTGTAGGATGACGTAAAGAAAAGGGGGAAAGGGGAAAGAAAACTAGTGAAAAGCCGATACATTGTAAATTAGGAGCCAAATACAGCGAAGAAAAAAGACATAGGGAAAAAGGAGGGAAAGATAGAGAAGGAAAAATAAAATAAGGCAGGCATACCTTATTTTTAAACAGGTACATAGGCGTTTATCGCAATAGCGAACGAGAGGGAAAATAACTTGTGGAGAGGGAGAGGCAGGAACATATTCGGATAGAAACACAGAGGAAGATCTGTATAATATACAGAGGGAGAGAAAAATAAGAAATGATTAGAGATATAAACAGAAGTACAGACGGACATTAGAACAAACAGAATGTCAGACAGTCGGGCAGTTGGACATAAATACACACAGTGAGTATTGAAGAAAGAAGAGTATTTGAATAATAAGATAAAAAAAATTAATTAAAAAAAAACGTTCATAGCCGATCTGATGTTTGTTTTGGAGGAATCTGCAGAGCTGTACATTGCTCTTTTGTTTTTCTCGAAAAAAAATATGATGCTGTTATCGTTTTACGTGTCTAGTTCTTCGGTATTTACTGAGTACATGTACCAACCGACAAGCCAAAATGGGCAATTCAATTAATAAAAACAAACAAAAAAACGACTAGAAACTGATCAATCGAACCTCCGACCTTAATACCTTTTTGCTTTATTCATAACGCTCTATACAAGCCTTGACCGACCAGGGCCAAAGCGATTAGGGAGAAGTACCAGGCATGATCTGTGGGCTGAAGTGATCATCTTTCTAGCCGAGACCACCTAGAGCCCTAATGAGTGTTTTCACCGCCGCTTGTTCTTTACTTGGTATCAAGTTCTCGGACCGTCCACACTACCTAAGTCTATAGACAAAGTACGGTCCGTTTGAGAGGGCAATGCCTGCAATGCGTGGTAGCCGTATTTACACAAAGAGCCGGTATTTTGTCAACCCCCAGTCCGTTCTGTGTTTGTCCTTCTCCTGTTGACCAAGGTGTTTTAGCTCTCTGGGCATTACTCGTTACCTATGTTCGAATGGAGGCTAACAAAAAAAAATACTGTTTGGAAAAGGGGGGTATAGACTACCAATAGGAAAGTTTAAATACCGAGCAAATGCTATGATCTGCACTTCTACGGGAGTTGATTCGATGTAAAAAGAATGTGGACCTTCGTGGGTCCTCTTTGCCTGTCTATTTAGTATTGATGAATGTTTGTAGACTTGTCAAAACCTGAGGGATTCATACGAACGTAGAATGTTTTGCCGCCTCGATTGCAAGGCTAGTGCCATTTGCATAGTATACGGGAAACGGATAGGATTACGTCGTAGAATATAAATTCATTACTCAGCGTAAAGAGGCCAATGTTAATGTCCCGTTTATAGCTTGAATGTACTTAACAAAAATAAATTTGTTAAGGAATTTTTACGAATGGATTAACAAAAATGTACATTAACTTGTTTTAGATCGTAACAACTTGAAAGTTGCGCAACAACGTGCCTGTCTTCTCTCTCTGTCTGTCAGTCTGTCTGCCACTCTCTCTCTCTCTCTCTCTCTCTCTCTCTCTCTCTCTCGCACTCACTCATTCTCCCTCTTCGATATCACTGGTAGAGTCACAATCAGCTTAAACCGTGTTTTGTAGTGACTTTAAAGCTCATTTTTCGTTTTTAAGATCTTCTGTCTCGAGGCTCTCTTTTTCTCTATCCAACGTCTCACGCGGGATCTGGATATCTATGGTCGTTGTTAGGGGACAAATAGAGGTCTTGCGGAAACGTGACCCAAAGCGAAAGCGATGACGATAAAAAGGGAATCTGCACCGACGTCCAATAATAACTCTATTCTGAACTTACGAATCAATGAGCGATCAGAAATAGGAAATTCCGCGAAAAGCAAAACAAACAAAAACAACTACAAGACAGAATTGTTTGAAGCTTCATAGATGGCCTATTAATGCAAAAACACATATGCCTGAGCAACACTCTGGGCCAAAAAAAAATGAGCAATCAACAACCCTATGTCTAAAGGTCGTGAAATCAGTTGTCATTATTATACATAGATCGCAAAGTCTGGTGCAAGTCTACTTGTATGCCGACCTGTCCGCGCCAATCTCTGCAAAGATCGCCAAGTATGTGACAAATTAATCCGCCGGCTCTTAGGTCCTGCTAATGACTATTTGAGTGTACTCAGCACCCACAGAGAGGGTTAGGGCAGGTTTGTCTATTGGTGCTGGTACCCCATCTCCTGCGTTCATTTTAGGCCCGTGTCATCAGATTCTTTTCCGCCTCTCTGTTTCCCTGTCTCTCGCTTTCTATCGTATTTGCTCTGTATCTGCCTGGCCAAATTCCATGATCTTTTTAAATTCACCATGATTATAGACCTATACTATTATAGTCACTTTTGTATTAACTGGCCAGTTATATTGGATTATATCACTGATGCTTGATCAAGGACTGTGAAAGGATAGCTTAATTTCCTTGAAGGGCGTAATACTTTCCCATTCAGCTTAAAGTCTACAACTATGATAAGGAACTCCCACGTCTCAGTTGGCATGACTAGGCTGTCCTCATATTTTAGATTCATACTCGAATTGTTAAACAAAACTTTTCTAGAAAACTATGAAATAGCGAAAGGTAAAAGTCTTGTGTGATAGAATAATAATTATAAAATGCATCAATTAGTATTATTACAAAGGACTAATCTGATAAATAGGTTATGGGTTAAATTCTTTGTTACGACATCTACGGATGGGGCTTGAATATCACCTATCCATGAGGAAATACCACCTTGTACGGTAAAGGTGTTAGGGACAAACAGAGATAAATCTTACTTTTATTTCGTTGGGTGTACAGAAAAGGGGGTTTATATTACATTTTCCATCTGCCTCCATGTCTCTCGAACTTTCACCTCATCTCTTCTCCGATGTTTTTCTTATGGCTCTAGTTCTGTGGATTTTGTTTTTAGATTAAAGTGAATATTATTTCATATAAAATCTAACGAAGCGTCCATGTTATTTTACATAGATGACAGATGCCGCTGTCTCTAGCTTGTCGGGACTGGATGGCAAACATGGAGTATTGAGTTAGTAGGACATGATGCTGAACTAGAAAAACGGATCTCTAATGCAGTTAGATGAAAAGATGCGACTAGGTAAAGAGATACTTAAATTTGTGCATAACAAATATTAAAACATTCCTGCAATATCTCGTTACCGGAAACAAGCGGAAACTTTACACAGAGTTCTGTAATAGGAGGGTTTGGATAACATAGCCGTGTAGAGCAATACTCTATGTGCCAATTGACAGGACATTTGACATTTCACACAAATGTGCGAGATAATCAAGATAATTTGCTCTTCTATCTGTGACTTCATAGATGCGTGTGATCTCATACCCTTTGAGGGTCAAGTGTTACATGGAAAATCATTTGATTTTATCAGTGTGATTGCGAAATGTGCATCCAGGCTGTTCAAAGAGTTCCTAAGTTATTTTGGGTGCAATAACCATAATAGTTTTTTCTTTTTCTTTTAAATTTTCAGTTGGCAACTGTCTACAGTTGGAAAAAAAAGATTCGCCGTATTTGCCACACGACGCCATATTGGCAGACAAAGCCACCATGAAGTGGGTCGGGTCACGTGCTAGGCCGTGCCGCCAATCAAGTGACAGGGATCTCAGTGTTGATCTATGGCAGACTTGCGCAGAGCTTTACGTCAGATGCAAGCCTCTTCCGGCAATCCTTGGGACCGGAACACTTATCCAGTGCTGCCAACTTAGCAGACCACCGAAGTGCGCAGAATGGTGTAGGAAAAACAGAGTAGTGTAAAAATACGCCTTTTTGCGAGCGTTTTGGCTGCTCTTCTAATCTCAGGCTTGGCGTGTCGGGTCAGGGGGCCAGGGACAGAAACAGTTGCGCTCTGCCCTGGGTGTGACCGCGCGACGAAGATAATAAACACAATAGCTGCATTATATTGTATTGTCTATTTGCCTATTGCATTAGCAGATACAGCAGTAGCAGCTGTTGTTCGCGCCTCGGTCGAGATTCCTGACTGTCTATGTTTGACGTATGTTATAAAGTTCCAACTTCCCTACTAGCATTTCCAGTGAAGACAATTTAAAGAACTTGTTATTGAATACGACTGCAATTAGAATAAACACGAAACAAGGTAACGTATTATTAATGAAGTGAAAAAGACAATGTCTGATTAAAAAAAATTATGTTCGCCAGATTTTCATAAGGAAGAAAGCCCGGGGGGGGGGGGGGTAATATATTGGTCGATAGTTATAACCGATGAAAAGATGATACCAATACAGCAAATTCCTTAAACCTTCAATTAAACGCGATTACTTAAAGAATACCACATCGTACTATCATCATAAAAGATGTCCAAAATGCATCGTTCCTTAAGTTGTTAGTTTTTATATTGGAAGTGAGGTTGAAAACAGCCTGGTCTGGTTGTGATTGTTGACGTTCAACGTGAGCAACTAGGTGATATCGGAGACGGGTTCCAAGATTTAAGTAAGACAATGTTACGTCCTCCAAAACAGAGACAGAGCGGGCATACTAAGACTTATGTTTCAACTAATCATTTTATAAAACGAAAAACACAAAAAACAACAGTCAGATTGTACTGACACAATCAATCAGTAGAAGACAAAAATCCGACAAACAATGTTTTCCGGATCATGGGTCAGAACCAAGGCCGTTCTACCACTTTCTGGCCCTCCTGTTGTTCACAGTGCTTTTAGGATCGTTTGTTATTCCAATCATTTATCTCTATAAGTATAGTTCTTCCGGAGCTTCACTGCGCAGTAAAGTCTGAACATAGAACTCGGTGAGCATCACATTATAGCAACGTTCATGCTAAACTGTAAGAAAAAAAAAACCTCAGCAGCAGCTGCAACTTCAACAAAATGCCAATTCTAATGCCCATCCTAGAACTTGAGTTTTACGGGATAACGGCCTCACCTTACTTACAGCAGCTGAGCAATAATTGAATGACATAAAGCGAGGGTAAAATTAAATCGGCTAGATACAGAAATAACTTTAATACTGTACGTGTATAACAAAAAAATGAGAAAATTTAAAAGGTTATCAGAGACACGTGAGTGGTATTAGACAATCATCCCTAATTTAGAGTCGCAGATTGCCAGTTATCTAACAAGAGAGCAATAATATTTATTGACAGCAACAAGAAGAAAATTACAAGGTTGTACATTTATCTCAAGTAAAAAAATTATTATTATGCAGTGGATGTAAAATACCAGCCTGATAGTGATATGATTACATATCATGCGTCTTTGTTTGATAATGTTTGTTTGTTTTTTTGTTTTCTTATTTGTTCAGAAGAATAGCCGCCTCTCAATAATTTGCTCGAACTAAATGTCAAATAATGGGGTGTATATTAGAGCTATAATCAAAAACTTGACCATTGTTGTCCTTTTCATCCCACTCCTACTCCTTTTCATTTTCCCTGACGAATTTCTCTCGCTCTTTTTTTTCAACCGTCTCTTATACCTAAATTTACTTTTTAAATAATCATGGTAATTATTATTTTAATCGAAACCCTAAGTTATCTAAATAATTTCGAATTCACGACACCACTAGATCTAACAGTCTTATTTAGTTTGAGAATGGGCGAATGGCAGTGGGACAGAAAAAGGTACATAGATAGGGAAACAGAGAGAAAAGATGGTTCCAAAAGCGAGAGAGAGAGAGAGAGAGAGAGAGAGAGAGAGAGAGAGGGGGAGAGAGAGAGAGAGAGAGAGAGAGAGAGAGAGAGAGAGAGAGAGAGAGAGAGAGAGAGAGGGGGGGGAGAGAAATGGACAGAGAGAAGAGAGAGAGAGGGGGGGGGGAGAGAAATGGACCGAGGCATATTCAGAGAGAACGAGTGAGCGTGAAATAGAGAAACAAACAGGCAGATAAAGAGACAAAGATAGAGAGAGATGAAGACAAAGGGGGCAAGCGCGTGCCATCTACATCAAGCTAAACATTCTGTGTCCAACATTCTCCCGTCGTCTCTGTCACCGCGGACCTGACAATGTAGATACAGTCCAGTGTAGCGGAAACGTTGACCCACATCCGTGCCTGGCTTCATTCTCATCCACGTATGTCCGACAGATTCAGGCCAAGACAGACAGACACCTTCAATGAGCCCCCCTTGCGTCATTACGGTAAATAGATTTAATGAGCACAGAGCTACCTAATATACAGCAGATGCTTGTTATCAATAGGCTACCAACATACGTGAGCTACTAGTGAAAGAGTTTCTGAATGTTCACATACTATGGCCATCGACAGTAGTCATTGTAATGTTTTGTCTATATCACACTAAAGTATAAACAACTTTGAGAATATCTGAAAAACCTAACGATAGGGCATGGATTAAAGAAAAAAAAAGGAAGAGATCCAGAAAGCCAAGCAGACAGACAGACAAAGATACATGGAGAGAGAAAGAGAGAGAGAGAGAGAGAGAGAGAGAGAGAGAGAGAGAGAGAGAGAGAGGGAGAGCGAGGAGAAGAGGAGAGAGACGAGGCAGCAATGAAAGGAACATTCTTTTTCTTTTTTTTTTTTACATAGAGTCATAAGTTAATTAAGTTGCAATAATATTCTTTCTTCTCTTTTCCGTAATTTAATAATGGCAACGGTCGTGGCATATTTTATTGAATTTGTTCCAAGTTTCAACCATGTCATCGAGAACAACGATATATTGAAAATATCTTCATAATAATTCACAGCAGAAGAGGAATAAATCGCATTACAAACAGGTTGTATAATAACATTTTAGGCATTTTTCAAATATTGTTTTCGTGTTCCTCTGTCAGCATTGATTATGAAAAATGGCCTTTTTTGTCAACATCTTCAAAATTAGTTTTTTGCTACGTGCATCTTTGGCTTAAATTCTCATTTGATCTTTTATGAATCTTTCTTTTGTCTGTCTGCCTATGTGTCTGGATGACTCTCTCTCTCTTTCTCTCTCTCTCTCTCTCTCTCTCTCTCTCTCTCTCTCCCTCTCGTTTTCTTCACTTATCCCTGTCTCCGTAACAATATCATAAATTCTCTATTTGATTCTGTGGCACTCTCCAATTCTTTCTTTGACTCTCTCCATCCTTCGCTTCCCTGTTGCCTTCTCTTCTTTCAACATCTCCTCTTCTCCTATTAAGATGCACATTATTCTGTTAGGACGGAGAACATAAATCAAGGCAGAATACAGCTTGTCGTGATTTATCATCCGCGTTTCAAGCACACACAGAGCAAGAAGCGTGCCCCAAACGGGCGGGTTTTGAGTTACTGTTTCATTTGGCCGAGATCAGAAAACTAATTTACTCTGGCCCGGGTCGAGACAAGTGTGAAGCCAGTGGCGCGATGTTGTCAAATCAGCTCTGGCGTCCCTTCAATCCCGGACGGTCTGATGGGGGCCTTTGTCTAGCCGAGGCCCTGGGAGACCCCGTGATGAAGTTTGACATGCCAGGCTCGCATTCACACAGCGATGATGTTGGACGTCGTGAATGTGGTGAATGCTCGTGCTACATGTAGCAAACTCCCACGTCTTCTTGTCAAGATTTTGATTCAAATATTTTTTCTAACAGGCTCTTTCAATGGCGCTCTTGATTTTGGTTGTTTAGTTGTTGTTTTTTGGGGTTTTTTTTGCTTTGTGTGTGTGTGTTAATGTTGTTATTGGAATTTTAGGGCGCACATACATAGATGTTCTAAAAGGCCCCATAATGGTGCTGATAATCAAATATTGTGAAAGAAGACTAGAGCTCCGCTTCTTGGATCAGAAGGTAAATAAGAAGAGCGCGATGATAATAATGTTAATAATCACGATCGTGAGGAGGTGGAGGAGCAGGAGGAGTAAAAGTAAGAAGAGAACACGTGAGATTATGGCTGATTGCTCCTGAAGAAAAAAGTAAAAGGGTATGAGAGGAAAAGATATAACGGTAACGGAAAGAATGAGAAAACACTGTAAAAAAAAAGTAGCGACTTATATTCAGAGATACTTTGTGATCTTTTTAAATAATAAGCCTCAAAACCCTTTTTTCTTAGATATAAATTAAAGCATTCCTAAAATAAACGAATAGTACCATCCGTTGTCGCAAGATAAATAGAAACTTCTTCCGTTTTATCGACATTCTGGAAGAAGCTCAATCGTCCTACAAACTCACACAAATGAGGTGCCATTCTTTAATCTAGAGGGTCATGTCCCAATTTGTTCATTCTCGCTGTTTTAATTTGGATTTGGTTGTTTCCCGCTGCACAGTAACTGTTTCTACTCACTCGAAATTAGACAGTGCCCCAAACTCTCCAAAGAGGAACAATTTAATGGTTAAGTATTAAAGTTAAAGAGGGCGTAAAAAGGTGGACAAGTTTAATTCTTCTCTATGTAAATAAACAAGAGAGCTATATCGTTTTTATATACAAACATTGTACATTATCAATGCCAACTGCATGATAAAAGATATTTAGAGCTAATGTACTGTGAATTGATTTAATCACTCGAAAGAGATAAAGTAAGTTTCGAAATCTTGTGTCTCAGGTGAATCTCAATTTTCGTAAAGAAAAAATTTGAATGTAAGTTGTTTTAAATTTTACTTTATGACTGTTTTTATGATATTAATGTACAATCTACAGTCATCCTATTTATGACACCACAAATAGCGTTTTGTTTCGATTTGCCTTGCCTTTCCTTGTCTTTGTGTGGATTCATTTGTTCAGGTGTCCAGATCTACACATCTGCCTTGTTTTCTCGACCTATCAACAGCTGCAGCTAACAAGTCCCGCATTTTGTAGCAACCGGAGCTGAGATAGAATCCAAGTCTTATGATATTTTGATTGAAAAGGTCAATAAGAAGATGCAGAAAAAGGCCGCTCCAACAAAGAAGGAAACAGGGAATGTCAAAGTCATGAAACTTTGGCTTTATTATAGGCTCCAACATTACATTTTTTTACTGTATCGCTCCTGATACAATACTGTGTGCCGTATTGTTATTATTACTAAGGTTAGGAAGTCGAAAATATTCTGCGACAGCTTCTATCCTTGTCTAAGTGTCGTTAGTTGTGTGTTTATCAGTTTCCGAACTTTTAATTGATCCAATGCCATTCGCCATATTTCTCTAATCGCGCTCTCTCTCTCTTTCTCTCTATCTCTCTCTCTCTCTCTCTCTCTCTCTCGCTCGCTCTCTCTTTCTCTCTCTCTTTATTTCTATCTGTTTAGCTATCTAGAAAATGCATCTATGGATAGCATGGAGAAAATTAAATATCTTACATAAGTCACAACATGGTAGGTTCATAACCACTTCAACTTAAAAAAAAATGAGTAACATCTGTTTTCACAAGACTCAATTATCAACCTATGTAATGAAAAACATGATTTTTTCAAGGGGGTCTAATCGAAGTTATAGTTACAATCATAAAAAAAAACCTAAACCATCCATTAGTCACATTTTTTATATTTCCATGGGGGAAATAAACACAAACAGATTTTGTTCATCATAACTGTTATCGTAAGGTCATCTCCATCTTCCCCCAATCTATCGACCCCTCTACGTGTTAGGATGAAAGTAAGGCTCCAGGCGATATCCAGAGCTGGAAAGGTGAGGGAGTGTCTGATATAGCGGCTTAGTTGGTCAGCCCAGGTTGATACCTTCCATATGTTGGGAACTTCAAGACGATGGACACCCCGGTCAAAGAGGTCAGTGCTGCAAAGAACAGAAACTTCTGGCGCCTGGGGCTAACGAGGTTGATAATTTGATATAAAGCGCACAATTGTATTCCCATGTCTTGCTTAAATTTTAGTTAAGTTTGTTAAAATCAGTAAAAGGGAAAGGCAACAAAGAGATAGAAATACCATTTCTTTTTATAGCACTTTGTCATTATATTCTAACTATATTTATAAATGTCTATATAACTATCTATTTAGCTAAAGAAAGAAAGAGAGAGAGAGGGGGGGAGAGTGAGAGAAAAGGAGAGAAAGAGACAAACAGAAGGTTGGCGGTTTCAACAAACATAGAGACAGGCATGTGGATATAACGAAAGAGACAGATGGATTTGGAGTGAAAGAAAGAAGGATACAGTTAAAGTAGAAAAAGAAGAGCAGCCAACGATCAAGAGAGAGAGAGAGAGAGAGAGAGAGAGAGAGAGAGAGAGAGAAGAGAGAGTGAGGGAGATAGGTAGAGAGAGAGTGAGAGATAGAGAGGTGGGAACAAAACGAAACAAAACCAACAGGAAGAAAAAAAATTTAATGAGACCTCACAGATGTAACAACAAAAGTGTTGTGCACTTGAATTTTCCGCACAAGTTTATTTGGGTTATGCTGTCCAGGGAGGTTTCCTACCAGAGAAGTATGTCCCTGTACCTTGTCTTGCGCATTCCGCTCGGGAACAACGCTCTCTGATCCCAGATCGTTTAGCTGATAATGTGATATGGAAGTGGTTGTACTTAGGAAGGAATGAACCCTTCTCGTGCATCGGGTCATGTACAACGAAAATCACGCAAAATGTTTCCTCTAGCTCTAAGCTGTGTGTTTCTCCCTAGTTAAAAAATTAGACATAACTGTTTAGACATAATAGCCCTTGAAAGTTAATTATGATCTAGCTTTATTTTTGTACGTTTGGTTTGGGGGGGGGAGTTCAAAAGATTTCAAGCAGTCAGAGAAAACAACAGAAAGAGATAGAAAGAGAGAGAGAGAGAGAGAGAGAGAGAGAGAGAGAGAGAGAGAGAGAGAGTGAGATATAGACTCAAGAGGGAAGGGGGAGATATGAGGGACAAACGAAACAAAGTCAATATTTTTCTTTGCAACTGTTCTCCTTGTTTTAAAATGAATTAAACTACTTACATTGACAATTTGTTTTTGCCACAACTGTATTTATTCCTCCTTTAAAAACTGTATCAAATCGTTTTCTATTGACTAGTATAACAGTGGGGACCGCGGAGACGACGAGCGGACAACGGTTACAAGACGTGCGATTTGGACAAGAGATGGTGCCAAACAAACCAGCAATATTTATTAATTAGTATATGATTAATGAAGAAAACGGTCAGCGCAAGGTAAATTATATGACTATCATATCAGATGCCAGAACCATTAGCATCCTTGTGTCGCTGCGATCAGATACGGGCGTCATGTTGTCAGATAGGACCAGAGACATGCACTGATGCGACAAGATACGTGTCTCCGTGGCAGATGGTTGCGGTGACAGCGCTCCATCTCTCTCAGCATGGATCCCAGTATTCCGGCGCGCGCCGCCACGGGGGTTTTCCCGCTAGCGGAATAGCGGAACACGATTCTACCCGACTCCCCCCATGGGGTGTCCGTAAGATTATGTCCGTACAGATGTTTATGGTACCCGTGATTGATTGCTGTCGCATCCATAGCAAATACACACAGAATTATGGTTAAATTTCAACTCTTGATAACTACACAAAAAATCAGTTGAAGGATTAGAACGCAGGGATAACAAAAATGATTATGTAGAAATATTATATAATACAACAGACACCAAATTGAACTGACATATCAAACGAAATTATGCCTTCTTCAGTACACAAACGTCAAGGTTCATAGCAAATATAATATGCATGGTTGTACTGATTATTTTTCTGGGAAAGGGGAAGTTTCATAAATTTTTAGGAAAGAAAAAACTTAAATGCTTCATAAGCACAGGTAAAAAAGGAACCATGCATTATCCTGGGAAATGCGGGCAAGATCAGTTAAAATTCCAAGGGTAGTCACCGATTGGGTTAGACGTCTGTTTAAACTCACAAATAGTTTTTGTTATTTCTAATCTATTTTTCAATAGTTTTGATAAGCAAATGCCATAATTTTATATTATTCCCTTTTTAAACGTACGAGCAGAAATATGTACATGCACTTTTCTGATTAAACTGCGCTTGTGATAAGATAATTGATTGGAAAGCTACATTATTTTTAGACTAAAAAAATGCGTTGTCTAAACAAACAAAAAAAGAACACAAGAAAAGGGGCAATGTTTTTGTGTGTGAAAGGTGCATCACGTTTAGCTGTGTTAATTTAGCCAGCATATTTTTAGAACATAGCACATAAGTGTTCGTGTTCTAGTGTTTTATTCTTATAACAAAAGGGAAAATGGGAGAGGACATAAACTGGCATCTATAGAACTAAACATGAAAGGCAAAGCAGAAATTAGAATCTATTTAGTTTTAATATATACAACTAAATTTAAAGAATGATATCTATGGGGTCTCTGTGTAGAGAACGGAAAAGGGGACCCCATTCTCTAGAAACAATTTTTACATTCTTTTTTAAGTTACAACGTTCACATTACAAAAGCCTCTCTGGTATAAAAGCACCACTACCCTCGCCTCTATCTGTTTATAACAGACAAATACCACTTAGACGTGTACTTGTAGATTGCGGTGTCATGGAGAATGAGACAAACTACAGGGGAAAATATGTTGATTTCTCAGTGTGTTGAGAAAAGGGCTTAAAAGGTCGCATCTAAGATTTGTGTTGTCCAGCAGTTTACAGCAGTTTCTAGCAGTTATTCAAAGTTATCGATGCGTCCGAGCTTAAGTCCTTGCAACAATAAATCGGGTAAAATGGGATCAACCAAGCACATCAAACGAAAAAAAAATCCTTGGACTTTATGACCGTTTAATCCCAAGTCCAACTTCAAACAGTGTCAAAAAGGTAAAACGTTTGTATTCGTTCGGCTTGTATGGACTTGTTCCTGTCATAATGAATAAAAACCTCGTTTTAAATAGTTATGTTTTTGGACCTCACCAATTCATATATAAGGCAGGTTTACAAAATCAATAACCTTGATCTTACTCTGAGAACGTTCTTGGCAAGTGCAATGCTGATACTCACAAATTCAAATTGATTTCACGTTGGAATGTTTTGAAGTATAAAGCACATAATGGAATGAACGATTTATTGTGTATAAACCCTAAAGCTTCGGCATTCTACGATACACATATCTTTATACAATGTTTCCATATATTGTCGTCTATTTCTATTGTTCTCTAATAATTTAAAGAGTTGGCTCAGCAAGATTGAATTTCGCCGGTGTCATATTCAGATTATTTTCATTAGATTCGGCAGCAGCCATCATTTAACAAACTTACTAAGCCTAGTTTTTTCTTCAGTTCGCGTCGACAACAACTGGAAAAATAGACGAAGTGTTTACGTTGCTGTAAGAATCTGATGAGAAGCCAAGCTTCAAAATAAATGGACGAAGTCATTCCATTGTACTCAGAGCTTTAGATATGTCTATCTCTACACGACACCTATTCTCCGCGGTCCGGCGTCATTCATTCATGGAAATCGCTACTAGTCCATGCTCCAAACTGCCAATTCACAAAACCTAGCAAGTCATAGAGTTGAACATGTCGTCGGCCATGTTTTACATGCTTGTATTGTCACTGGTACGGAGCCTGTGGAGTGCTATGGTACTGCGGGGACGGTACCCAAGTTTCCGGGTCGCCGACTCCTGACCGTGTGAGTGGACGTGACTCCCCGTGAATGCCTGGCACTGCGGGAGATTTGGGGTGGGATGGGGAGGGGGAGGGTATTCAAAGTATGTCTTCATGTGAATACAGACTTCGCGAGAACAGGACGAATAGCCAAAACGAGGACTATAAGTAAGAAAATCTTCACTGCTGTTCGATCAGAGTGCTACCTAAACTCACGGAACCAATGGGCGATGAGAAGAGAAAATCTCATCCCCAAATGCGAGATTATGTTATCTGTGACTGCCGTGCAGATCGTTAAGCCTCCAATGTCCAGCACTGGAGGAGTGTGGAGGTATTCAGGATGTGTCCCCTGCGGTTTAACAAACACACTTGAGCGAATAGCGGGAGGAGCAGACAGGATAGATATCTCAATAGGTCCAGGAGATGCTCACAGCGGCATTGCCATACAGAGAGCTGCGTCCTTGCGATGCACGGACACGTCGTGTACATGTTCTGAGGGTACTTAGATGGGATACAGATCGGGAATATCACTTTCAGCTATCCTCTCGCTCCAGTCCCTAGCTCTTGTCTAGGTCATACTTAAAAGTGAAAAGACGCACAATTTCAGGCATCTTCTAGCGTCTTGTCACATCCATTTGGCATTCTTTTCGAATTTCTTAGTATAAATTTTGGTAACTGCATTGAAACTTTGTTCTTTTTGTATAGCTTTTAGAAAAATGAGGATACAAAAAGTTTTATTCCAATGTTAGAAAGAATAACAATCAAAACGCATTCAATTTTAGTTTAAATTCAGCCAACAATATTATTTTGTTCCAGAGCTACTTTTTAAAGCGTTTTATACAAGGCTTATTTTAGTTTCCTCTATTTTGTGTATCTTGTCAAATTTTAGTAAGAACCCTCTTTGTGTATCTTCTCGAATTTCAGTACGACCCCTCTTTGTGTATCTTCTCGAATTTTAGTACGACCCCTCTTGTCTCCAGTACCACATCTGAGTGTCAGAGACAGGTTACTTGTCTGTTCCAGCAGTTAGGTAGTGCGGGACACCAGGAGGTCTGACTGCAATGGGAACCACCGTTCCGGTTAACCGGCTCCAGACAAACACAACGACCCAACGTTCAAAGAATGCGAGACGTCTCGACGGTTCTTTCAATAACCGAATAAACGTCCCGGTGATTGATCAGTTCTCTTTTGTACATGGGTAGAATGGTTCGCGTCTCGATCCTTTGTCTCTATACCTCTGCTTTGGGTCTTATCCATGAAAATTAATATTGTCTTTCTGTAAGCTGTTTGTCTCACAACCTGTCTGACTGAATCTCTGTTTGTCTGTCTGCCTCTCTCTCTCTCTCTCTCTCTCTCTCTCTCTCTCTCGCCCTATCCCTCTCTGCCTTTCTCTATCACTATTTCAATATCAATATCCATATTTTGTTTTCTTAATGTTTGTTTCAATCTCATTTTATTTCTAAAATGTCCCCTTTTCCCTACGTCAATGCCATTCTGTTGTCCCTGGGTTTTTTTAGTTCTCTCTTTCTACGTGTCACAGTATATTGTCTTTTCGTCTGTCTATATTTTACTCATTCTCAGTATCTCTTTCTCTTTCTGTGTCTTTCTTTCTCTCTCTCTCTCTCTCTCTCTCTCTCTCTATCTCTCCCTTTCTGTATCTCTCTCATTCGTTCAATCCAATGTAATGTTATAAAGCCTTCATGAGAATACATTTTTGACACGCTCAAACTCCGTCATGTAGATGTACAGACATGACACAGTTGCATAGTGCATGCATCCTTAACAAACCATTAAGTTCATGCTTTGCATACTCTGTGTACCTTGTAACCTGCCCAGGCTATTAAAACCTGTATACGAAATGTTTAAATTCACATTAAAACAATATATCCGCAGCCACTCCTGCCTAGGGTCGAGGTCACAGAAACCCCAAACCTGGTTCTAACAAAACATAAACAAGACTGCCAAAACCACAGACCACATTAATTCACAACATTATGGAGTCTAGCAAAAAAAATGTTTTCACTCGTGAAACCATTTGTTTTTGTTTTTTCCAAAACCGAAAAAAAATCCACAAAAAAATGAATGCGGGGATTACAGCTGTGATACATCTATATTAATTATGATATTTCTCAAAACGTTTCCTTTTTTCCTCCTTTTCTATATACTTTTCTTTACTTTGTTATTTTCATTTTCATTTCTTGATATCATGGCCAGTCATTAATTTATTGCTCTTTTCTATTGGTTCCCTTTAAAGAAAAAAAAAAATATGAAAAATACTTGTACTTTTACATTACTTCATTTGTATATTTATAAATGTATTTTTCAATTAATAAATGAGCGAATTGACAAATTGATTAATGAATTATTAATTTATTTCTTTATTCATCTACTTAAATCTATGAATTTAGTTACTATTCATTATTAATTTTTTGTATCGTTAGAAAAATATTCTAAGCATGTTCTTTCCTGGTGATTCTATGATTCTATCCTACATATCGAACCTGTTCACATCGCCATTGAACAGTTTGTAAAGACGCAGTTACATGGTTCGACTGACTCTCAGGTTCACTGATCGGAAAGTTTACGCAGTGCAAAATATTATGTTTGAACCTGTGCGCCAAGTAAACGAACAATCTTCAGTTCGTGTTTTTGTTGTGTTTTTTTTTAGATTATGAAAAAGGAGGAGAAGGAAGAAATGAAAAGTGAACTAGAGAGATGAGTATATAAAGAAAAAGGTGAATATTAAAACAACAAAAATGCTAATATAAATAACTATAATTCTAAACTACAGCAATATATACCTCATCATGAAAGAAAATTATTAATGCAGCAAATATATTAAGGCACTGCTGTTGTTGTTTTTTGTTTTTTTTTTGTGTTCGTTTCTGTTTTTAAGGTCTTTGGGTTGACCTGTTAAAATACATACATTAAGTTGACATTTTCTATCCACTAAAGAGTGTACTCGTTATGTTTTTTTGTTAAGTTCTGAATTCTTCATACACATGTAGCCTACTTTTTAGGCTGCAACGTCTCATGGCCTAACTTCTTCTGATGAATATCAAACCAAACAGAAATGGTACATCATCTTTGAAAGCTCATTGATTTTAACTTAAGAGTGCACTCGTTATATTTTTTGATTCATCATATACATGTACTTTTTTAGGCTGCAACGTCTCAAGGCATAGCTTCTTCTGGTGAATATCAAACCAAACAGAAATGGCACACCATCTTTGCTAGCTTACTGTATTTGTATGCAACAAATTCAACTACGGTCTCACTAACTTACTCTCTCATTCTGCCTTTCTCTCCCTTTATCGTTTACTCCCCGATCCCTCTTCTTTTCTGCTTTCTTCAAGCTAGTTCTTTATCCTTTAGTTTCGCTAACGTCCTCCTACATGTATCTCTTCATGTCTCTCTATCTCTTTCGCACTCTCTCTCTCTCTCTCTCTCTCTTTCTCCTCAACCTCTTTCAACCTCACTCAATCACTCTGTTTGCGCCCCCCCCCCCCACCCCCCTCTCCCTCCCCACCTCCTTGTATCCCTCCAACCTAAAGAGAAAGCTGTTCCAGAGCGAGCCCCCAGCAAGTCAACAGGCCTGTGCCCATGTATCTGTGAGCTCTGTGAGCTGTGAGAGTGGCGGATGTTGAGAGAGATAACACCCGTGACAAGAGTAACACCCTGGAAGAGGACAGCAAAAGCCTTGCAATTACCACACTCAAAGCAATACGAAGACGACAGGCAAGGGAATCTGCACCGGCGTCCAATCATAAGTCTTCCCTAGACTTACGGAGCCAATGAGTGATCAGAAAACCACATATGCCTGAGAGGTGTCACTATGTTATCCGTTATTGACGTTGAATCGCAAAGCCCGGAGTACCGGAAACCAGGCTCTGCCGGGCCCTTATCGCCCGCGCGTGCCGCTAGCTCTACCGGCTGCATTGGGACAGGTTTCAACGGCTACCAAACAGCAACAATGGCTTGAGATGTACAGGGGCCTTCTCTGGGAGCGGGAAAACAGCGCATTGCAAGATTATCCCGGGTTTAGTGAACTCTACAGCTGGCGATGGAAATTGTCTTACTGTCTGGACATTTAAAACACCACCGAATAGGATGTTCTGAGTGAACTTAGAGGAAGTTAAAGAAAGGAGAGAGATTCCTCCATAAAAGAGCACACTGACAACGGGATTTCTTACTTTCTTTTTTATGTATTGCGCATGTGTGTTTGTCTGCTAGTTTGTGTATTTCTCCCCCTCTCCCATTCTCTCTCTCCTTCTCTCTCTCTCCCTCTCTCTCTCTCCCTCTCTCTCTTTCTCTTTCTTTCTCTCTCTCTCTCTCTCTCTCTCTCTCTCTCTCGCAACGAATCTGTTCTACCTCTACACTCTCTTTCTCTTAAATTAACGTGATTCTATGTTTCGAGCCCTCCCTTTCCACCCCTCTTTCACCCCCTCTCTCGATTTGCATTTGGAGGTCTTTAAAAAAAAGCATTCTGAAAACTCTCGTAATCACAATAATTATATATTTAGCCGCACGATGATGCGTATCACATTTTGTTTTTACTAAATATCAAAGAAATTAGTGAAGTTGTTTGATCCATGGGGTTTAACTAGAAAGAAAGAAAGGAAGAAAAAATAAAGAAAAACAGTTATCGATGATTAATTGATCTGAAGTAATACTAGCTTACACACTTAAATCGCGACTAGGAAAGGGCAAAGCTACAAAACAAACATTTCCACCCATCTGGCACTGCTTTCAAAGAGTGACGCCAGAGGAATGGGTTCAAGATGTGACAACATGTGTCTCGTAGAAGAGGAAAGATAAAAAAAAAGTGAAGCGGCAGGAGCAGGTACCTGGTCGGAAATCCGAATTTAAATGTTGCCATTTCGTTGTCATTTCTAGAAAGTGTGGCTCTCGTATTCTATTAAACTATATACTTTAAAAAATGATTGTTTTCAACCCAAACGTACAGAGAGTAGCTTTCCTTATTTGATCACATAGATTATAAATTCTATGACCATATTTAACAGCGGCTACTCTATTTTAATTGTATGTTAATATTGTACAAGTTTTATATTTTATATTATTAGTTATCTTTATAAAAATGCTACTGGTTCTTCAAATATAAGTCTCATATTATTTCCTAACTAAAACAATTGCTTAAAATAACTTGGAATAACATTGGCACCGGTATTACTAAATTTAAGTAATTGAGGATGATTTATAAGACAATAAACACACTAAGAGTAACATTGAACCCCCAATTACAAAAAAAAAATATAATTATTTTTGTTAAGGCAAAGAGGTCCAAGTGATTGCAGACACAAGATGTTAACCTCTAAACACTTTCCCTGATAGAAAATGTTAGATAACTGTCTGGAAGAATCTCTCCAACAAGCTGACATTTTCACGCCGTTTGAATCGAGAGATGATGGTTAAACAAAACGAAAATACGAATAAGGTGGCCTTTTCTATCTAGTGACTTAATCTTCATGTAAAAACTGGTGAGGGAGACAGGGATAGAGAACAGAGATACAGACAGAGGTAAATAGACAATCCCAAGAGTCTGTTAGACTGGTAAAACATGGTGTAAGTTTTAAGAAACACGATTTGCATCCTTCCAAAACATCTAGTTATTGATAGAACCTCAAAAACGACATAAGGTATGTTTTATGACAATCATAAATGCAGCAATGAGCATAAATTATGTCTGCAAGATCTTAAACGTAAAAAAGGAGTTTTTACAGTGTGTGTGACTGCACTAATTTGGTTTCCTTAGAAAAATATCACAAAATATACTGCAAAACACACACAAAAATTTAGACAAATCCTGTTATGCTTGGAAAAAGATAGAAAAGAATTGCAATTGCTTAAACGTTTTGCCACGGCACTCCTTCACGTAATAAAAATGCCAGTTTTCAAGTCGCTGGGCTAATCCCCTGTTAAAATTTCCACTTACCTGTACCAACTAGACTCTATGTCAGGGTTGTAAAAACCCGGATCAGCTACAGGTCAGACTAAACAACAAATTAATAACGTTAAAAAATCCAGCATTTTTAGGAGTGCACACCGCAAGCATGAAAAAAAATCCACGATAACACCGCACACTACGCGCACTGTATTTCCATCTAATTACGTTTTTTCAGTTTAGACAGCTGAGCCTCCCTCGCTCTGTGGAAACCTCTTGAGAATTATCAGCGTGAGCATTTGTGCGACCATATGAGTATCTCATATCAAAAACAGTTGGATTATTTTCTCTCCGAGAGGCAAATGAAATTTTTTTTTATGTTTTAGATATGATGGCACTTGAGTTATCTTTTAAGTCCTCGAAATACTTCAATTGATTGCCGCAATAAAGAGGAAGTTTTGAAATGTGTTTCGGTATTATTATTATTATTATTATTATTATTATTATTATTATTATTATTATTATTATTATTATTATTATTATTATTATTATCAGCAGCAGCAGCAGCAGCAGCAGCAGATGCAGCAAAGATAATCAAGATATTATTTTTTTGAACGAAAGAGAACAAAACGTTTCAAAAATAGAAAAGCGTTTTGAATACCTGAATACTCCTGTCTCACCTCATATTGTGAACCAAGTGGTTTATTCTCAGGTGTTTTTCTATTCATTTGAAGACATACATTAATCAACTATTTTATCTCTGTTTTTGAGGGGATTACATAGAAGCCTAGTAAACAAAAACGCCTGAAGAAAATGAGAGGGCGGTGGAGGAGAGGGATGCTTCACTCGAGACAAAGTGTGAAAGATAAATAATTTATTGTGAGCAGGTGACGGACTCCAGCCCAGTGGTTTATGAAGCATGACAGCAAAGTAGTTTAAAGGATGTCCTGAATGGTGGAGTTGGGAGATATAGAAATGGATGGAGAAGAAGAGAAAGAAAGAAAGAAGAGAGAGAGAGATAGATTGAGATAGAGAGAGAGAGAGAAAGAGAGATAGAGAGAGAGAGAAAGGCAGAAAGATGTGAAAGAAAAGGCACATACACGGAGACACATAGAGAGAATGATATAAAAAGTAGGAGAAATAGAGGTAGACAGAGGGATAAAGAGAGAGAGAGAGATAGGGAGAGAGGTAGAGAGAGAGAACGAGAGAAAAAATAAGACGAAGAGGGGGGGGGGATAGAACGTGAGAAAAGATAAAAGGCAAAAAACACTGGCTACTTAAAAAGTAGAAGAAAAATAATGGAAATAATGAGAGAGAGAGAGAGAGAGAGAGAGAGAGAGAGAGAGAGAGAGGAGAGAGAGAAAACCATCAACTAAACAACATGAATGGTATGGCTTAATCGCTTCCTATGTTTATTTTAAAAATAAAGGTAAAAATTATAACTACTGAAAAAAACCTCTATATCTTTTGGCGATTTCGACAAAGACCGACGTCTAAAGTACAATCATAACTTCTATCATTTCATAGTCAACACCTTGATATTTAAACTAGTTACATTAAATACTGCGTGATTTTTTTCGACAATAGCTCAATATAATATAAGAATATTACAAGAATAGAAAACGTTCTCTGATCAGAGTCACTACGATAACCAATACAAGTTATCAATATATTTATCTATATATAATTCTAGCAATAAAATCGGAGCAAAAATGTGAAAAGAGGTTTTTAAAGTTAAACGAGATGTACTGTAGCCTCTTGAACTGCAAGCGAAAACAACAACAAAAAAGACAATTAGAAAAACCACTCTCTTAGCCCATTCCTGATGCAACCGGTGTTTCCTATCACTTTGAGAGCGAAACACACAGAGAGAAAAATGCATTGTGTCAAGTCTTCGTGTGACACGCGTGGATGCGATTTAAGCCACGCAACGCTAAGTTTATTAGCTGCCTACTGTACCAAGACACGACAAACAATATTGTTATACAACACTGGGGGACTCGCCTCATCGTGTCCCAAACCGCAGGATAAATTACTCCCAGTAACTCTCCAGTTCTCAACAGAGACTTGGCGATTAGCAAGTTGATGACGGATGACGTAATAACAACCCTTGTAGTCATGAAATATTCTAATCACCCATTAGCTCTGAAGGTTTAAATTAGAGCTACCAGTGGGTGTTGTTGAGTTGACTTAAAGTCCAACACCAGCACTATATAGGCTCTATTGTGGACGGCCCCAAGACTGACGTCTAACAATTTTATGTGCTGCCACGCACGAGGCAGGAAGGGAATATCATGGCTGCTGTCTCAACCGGTCACATTAAACTAAACTGACCCAACCAGTGGGGAGTGCAATCACCAGAGCTCGAACCTGGACGATTAAATTGCGTCGGAAGCCGATGTTCTACCCCAGGGCCCGCCCTCCAGAGCTACCATTGGACGCCGGTGCCGATTACGTTATTTAACGTTTTCGTTTTCACTATTGGGCCCGTAATCGCAAAACCTCCAATACTCATATTTCCCATCTCAGCTTTTTCCGTGTAGACCAACTCAATGCATGGCGTAACGGCACCTATGTCTGTTTGAGAGGGACCACCAGGACTTTATCTCATTCCGAATCTTTTTATGGCTTTCTCCTCCGTAAATCAGGGTTACGTCTCGCCCCGACGTGTGCCATCAGCCAACAGCCAACAGCATCTCGACGGCTGTTTGTCCCTGGCGTACGGTTTGTGTCATGACCATCCATCCGACATATTGCCGCGAGCGATAAACCGCAGCCAGCAGACACGCCAGACAGGGCCTGCGACTTGAAAGATAACTTTTAGACTTATCCTTGTGTGTCATTGTGTGTGGCTGTGTCACTGCAATACACTGATAGTAAGATAGTAAGTAAAAATGTATCATAAAAATGAATTTTGTTTATAATTGTTTTTATATTAATTTTTTATTGCTACTGAGCTTCAGTTGAAAATTCATTCTTTGTTGGTTTTTTTTGTTATTTGTTGTTGCTGGTGGTGTTGGTGGTATTCTTGGCCTTGAACACAGTTGCCGACCACAGACAGCACCACGTTTCACAAACAGATGTTTTGTTCAGTTGTTTTGTTTTAGTTTTAACGCAGACACCCACTTCGAAAAGACTCCAGCCTTACCTTTCTGTCTATAATTACATGTGTTAACTTCTTTCTATTTGGTGTCATTTATTTCATTCATCCCTTAGATTTTTTTCATAACCTTTGAATATATTTCTGCAAACTCTGCGACGTTTATATTTAACTGACCAGTCCACTCGGAGATCTCAGACTCTGTTTTGAATCTCCAGCCGCTGATGCCACAGCTGGTGTCACCTGTTCCAGGTCGATCTGACCACAATTCTAAACGGGAAGTGACGTGTGATTAACCTGCAGCCTACTCTCCACCAAGATTATTCCATCCGGGGCAGAATTAGAACTGATTTGATTGGATGGGAAGCTCGCTGATGTGATCACCTGGCGGGAGTGACGAGAACCTGGAGGATGTTCCCAAACTGTTGCGGGCTCTTGACATACGACGTCCTGAGCAACAGTGACTAGACTGAGCCAGTGATTGCATAAAACTAATCTGCGGGTTCTTCACTAAAACCAAACGAGCTAAATTAGAGCGTTGTGCTCCCTTTAGAGAGAAGAGATTATTAAGACATCCCCAGAGAGCGACGTCTCAATCAAAAGAACAAACAAAAACTTACAATTTATCTTGGAAAAAAGAGCCACCAACAAACAAATACTCTTTGTGTGCAAAATTATAGTTTGTGTAAAAGTTTTAAACCTTCCGAGGGAGGGAAAGTACTTTGAGCATAAAAGCATGAGAGATTATAGTCACCGTTAGATTTACTTGAGCAAATGCTGTATGTTTAAATTCATAGAGCGCCTGTGTTCGTTTCATGGTGGTTGGTCGACTCGTGATGTTTTCATTGAAAAGGCCCCTCTTTTTTCTACCACACTGGCTGTGACTATCCCTACAGAGCGGTACACTTCCTTGGGTAAATGCTCATCTTTTCCAGCATGCCGTTTATCGAATCAAATATATCAAACGATTCCACGTATTTCAATTCTATTTTTACCATCTTTGCACTTACACCAAATCAATCTAGATCTATTTCTGACGAGTGTTCTTATACGTTCTTACAAAGGAGTAAATTAGATTTGTTCCGACAGTTTCAATCTGGAGTAGTGCAACAGCTGCGCCGAGCCTTGCCTAACTGTAGCGGCGATTAGGCTGGTGCGTCGTTAATTTGCTGCTCCCACTGGAATGCGCTCCGCCATTCCCAGCTCGTCAGGCTGCCAAACTAAGAAAGTTCACATTAAGGTGGTTTGGATTAGACCCTGCTCAGGAGGCGGTGATACTCGCAAAGGTAAATGATCGTGAAGACCACACACACACGGATGTATAATCACGTCATCATCAATTAGAACTTCGTGAGGAACAACGACAAAGTGAAAAGTGCAATATAAAAAAAAAGTTTTGTTGAACAAAATGTTATTCTGCTCTTTTAAATAATCTTAAATTAGGGAATGTATAGTTTTGCCAACAACCAGCACTGAAGCAAACATGTCCAGGTATCCAAATCAACGCTGATGAAATAATTCTGATACAAACTCAACCCGCCAAAACTAATTTCTTTTTAAAATGGTTATCGTAGCGGGCTCATCCATAATGTCTTTCTATTTGAAACTCACTGTAGTTCTTGAGTCATAATTATAAACAAGGGAATACATTATTTTAAGGGAGCAATAATCAAAATGAAACAAACTCAAATAAACCTGACGTTTTAGTCTATCGGTATTTTACAATTTTATTATCCGCAAGATGTGCTTTAGTTACTTCAGAAAGACAACTCCAACCTTACGGTGCTTGATATTTAGAACTTCACATTTGGCACTAGAGAGTATACAATATTTGCGATGCCAATAACATTAATTAGTTATGTCATAAAGGCAAAGTAAAATACTTTCTAAACAACGTTTAGCAATGTAAATGTTTTTATCAGGTAAGTCTGTATGTATGTTGTTGTTTTTTTTTAACTTTTTTTCTCTACTGACGACTGGAAACTTCCTGCACATGTCGCGAGATGAATGACTCCTTTTATTGTGTTGGAACAGCGACAAAAAGTAAATTGGAACCAGAGAAAGGTTTAGTGAAACTTAATATTTTCCTGACAGCTTAGGTGGGTAGTTAAGGATGCCACTCAAGCCAAGAGTGTTTTAGGCATGCGAATTTGTTTGGCAACCAAAACAGGAAGATACGGTTAACTGAGAGTAAAAATATCAATCTTTAACCAACACAAATCACATATCACGCTGCATTTGCAGTTAAAAAAGAGTATTTTGGGAAATTTGCAATTTACCATGGTTAGCGTTGACAAATATTTGTAAAAAGATTGCGTAAGATATATTTTAATGGAAAGGTGTCTGAATCAGGGTAGAGAGGAAAAAGAAAAACTCTAAAACAAACATCCTTAATCTCATGATTGAATTTAGCAAGCAAATTAACCATCTGATATACATTTGATTAACAGCAAAAGTACTACACACAAAGAAAAAAAAAAGAAACGCGAGTATGAGAGGTGCAAAGGCAGAGAAAGAAAAAAAAAGAGCGAAAGAGAGAGAGAGAGAGAGAGAAAGAGAGAGATAGAGGAGAGAGGCGGGGCAAAGACAAAGATAGATAAATAGATAAGTTTATATAATTTATTATATACAAAGGGCAATAGGGAGAGAGAGAAAGGGTTTTAGAATATCTTACTTTAGGGAATATGTAGTTTTGCCAACTACCAGCACTGAAGCAAACATGTCCAGGTATCCAAATCAACGCTGATGAAATAATTCTGATACAAACTCAACACGCGAAATTATTTTTTTTTAAATCGTTATCGTAGCGGGCTCATCCTTAATGTCTTTCTATTTAAAACTCAGTGTAGTTTTCGCGCCATAATTATAAACAAGGCAACACATTTAAGGGAGCAAATATCAAAATGAAACAAACTCAAATAAACTTAACGTTTTAGTCTATTGGTATTTTACAATTTTATTATCCGCAAGATTATGCTTTCTTTACTTCAGAAAAACAACTCCAACCTTACGATACGTGATATTTAGAACTTCACATTTGGCACTAGAGAGTACAGAATATTTGCGATGCCAATAAAATTAATTAATTATGTCATAAAGGCAAAGTAATGTACTTTGTAAACAACGTTTAGCAATGTAACTGTATTGATCAGGTAAGTCTGTAGATATTGGGGGTTTTTAACTTTTTTTTCTCTACCAACGATTGAAAACTTCCTGCACATGTCCCGAGACGAATGACTCCTTTTATTGTGTTGGAACAACGACAAAAAGTAAATTGGAACCAGAGAAAGGTTTAGTGATACTTAATATTTTCCTGACAGCTCAGGTGGGTAGTTAATGATGCCACTCAAGCCAAGAGTGTTTTAGGCATGCGAGTTTGTTTGGCAACCAAGACAGGAAGATAAAGTTAACTAAAATAAAAATACCAATCTTTAAAATAAACAAATCACGAATCACGCTGCATTTGCAGGTAAAAAAGAGTCTTTTGAGATATTCACAATTTACCATGGTTAGCGATGTATATCTCCTCTCTAAGTTGACAAATATTCGTCAACAGATTTCATAAAATGTATTTAAGTGGAAAGGTGGCTGATTCAGAGAAGAGAGGAAAATGAAAAACTCGAAAACAAACATTGTTAATCTCATGATTGAATTTAGCAAGCAAATTAATCATCGGATATACATTTGATTAACGGCAAAAGTATGACTACTACACACAAAGAAAAAAAAAGAAACGCGAGTATGAGAGGTGCAAAGGCAGAGAAAGAAAAAAAAAGAGCGAAAGAGAGAGAGAGAGAGAGAGAGAGAGAGAGAGAGAGAGAGAGAGAGAGAGAGAGAGGGGGGGAGAGAGAGAGAGAGAGAGAGGGGGGCAAAGAGAAGAGATAGATAAAAGAAAGTGTATATAATAAGTGTATATAAAAGGCAAGAGGGAGAGAGAGAAAGGGAGAGAGAGAAAGATAGAGAGAGAGAGAGAGAGAGAGAGAGAGAGAGAGAGAGATGGAAAAATGTAACGTCGGTGAGATAGTCAGGCAGACAAACATGCAGATAGACAAACAGTTGCAGAGAGGGTAAGGTGAGATGAAAATAGTAATAACAAAAAAAAAAGACCCAAGCTTTGGTTTATTCCCAACAGGTGTTCAAAGACAACAAAAATTGCCAAAAGCCAGAGATATACAGACATACACAATAAACAACGGCTTACCCGCGTTTGCGTTTTCAATAAAAAAAAATATGTGTATCTCTCTCCCTTTCTCTCTTTCTCTCTCTCTTTCTCTCTCTCTCTCTCTCTCTTCTCTCTCTTTCTCACTTTCCCTCTCTTTGTCTGTCTCTTCTCTCTCTCTTTCTCTCTCTCTCTCTCTCTCTCTCTCTCTCTCTCTTCTCTCTCTCTCTCTCTCTCTCTCTCTCTCTCTCTCTGTCTCTCTCTCTCTCTCTCTCTCTCTCTCTCTCTCTCTCTCTCTCTCTCTCTCTCTCTCTCTCTCTCTTTCTCTCTCTCTTCTTCTCTCTCTCTTTTCTGTCTATCTCCTTCTCTCTCTCTTTCTCTCTCTCTCTCTCTCTCTCTCTCTCTCTCTCTCTCTCTCTCTCTCTCTCTCTCTCTTACTTAACTGTTATTTAGATTAAGAGACAGCAGCCGTTGAAAAGGCAACGTTTTCCTTCAAAGTATACTTTCTAATTCTGAACGCATCTTTTTTTTAAACAAAATTTGATATACATGTACATGTACTAGCAAAATTGTTGTGTATGTGTTGTACATATTTTCTAACCAAAAATTGTTTAAATTTGTACGTTCAAAACAACGACGCATACTAAGTCTTATATAGTAAATAAATATTTTCTTACTTTTATTCTGTATTGGTTTTACTGCAATAAATACACTTAGTGTTAACTAGAGTGCAATCACGATTTTCATACCATAGCAATGAAATCTTTGCTGTTTATTATTTAAGGATAAACAACTCGAATAAGCAAAGGATATAGTGAGAATAGAAGGCAATTTAGTCTAGAAAACTGTCCGTTTTTTTTTTTTGATTGGATGAAGAAAAGCAACAACAAAAACACAACAAACAAAAAAACTCTCAATGTTTAAATACCAATACACCGCTTTTAAACATTATATAACAGAAGAAGAGCGTAGGATTCAAAATCCCTTAAAAAGAATAAAAGGAAAGACACTTGCCACAAATCTGAACGGACGTCTAGAATATAGACAGACAGATGGATAAATAATTCATAGAGAGAAGGCGATAGACTGGAATCAGGGTGAGAGACTTAGTCAAAGTGAGATGGCTCTACAGTGATGTCGAAGAGAACAAAGATCGATAGGAACAGAGAGAAAGAGATGGAATAAAGCAGTTTATCAGAAAAGAAAAACAATACAAGACAAAGGAAAACCAGGCCATAATAAAAACTATGGAGAGAGACATTATCGACAGGGGCAAAGAGGAAGGGTGTTTCTCTCTGTCTCTCTCTTTCTCTCTCTCTCTCTCTCTCTCTCTCTCTCTCTCTCTCTCTCTCTCTCTCTGTGTCTCTCTCTACCTCTCCGTCTTTATCTTAAACTCATGTTATTTTTTGTTCTCTGTGTGTCGCTCTCTCGCTCTCTCCCTATCTACCCGGTATCTGTTGCTCACCTTGTTTCACTTCTTTGAAAGAAACAAAGTGAGCCAGAGATACCTGATAGATAGGGAGAGTGTCAAACGAGGACACCGAGATGCGCATTGAATTTCAGTCCGTCCGTAATAACTATTGGTTATATCCTTCAAGATGGCGTGTGCCTTACCTAGTACGGTACAATAATAACAAGCCTAACTTTAAAAAAAATTATAAACAAAAATTCGCATAATGCTTTATGTACAAGCAAAGCAATTATTTTAATGAGTGTTCTTCACTACGGTGTGACGAGAAAAAAAAAGACTAATAGGCCTACATAGGAGTTTTCCAATATCCAACAATAATCAACAGCCAAGAAATTGATTTACGGCGTTCATGGATTCAGTTTTTGTTCATTTTAATACGATCCAAACTACTCGTACATCACTGTAAAAAATATGTATCTTTTTGTGGGACAGCAAAGTCTTTTTATATCTTTCAAGATGGCGTGTGCCTTACCCCATAGTTTACAATTATAACAAGTCTAACTTAGGAAACAAACATTAAGAGAAGATTTTTTGTCAATGCTTTATGTACAAGCAAAGCAATTATTTTAGTGCTCTTCACTATGTCGTGACGAAAAAAACCCACAAAAAATAATAGGCCTACATAGGAGTTTTCCAATATCCATAACCCACGCCTAAGGAATAGATTTACAACGCTCAAAGGTTTTCTTTATTTTAATGCGATTCAAACAACATCACTCTAAAAATACGTATCTTTTGGTGGGACAGAAAACCGACATTTTTCTTCAATTTCAGTTCACACATGTTAGCAAATCTATTGAAATTTGTGTTTTAAATGTTATCTTAAAAAGAACTGTATAGATTTTAAATGTTCAACAAATAATTATTACTATAATTCCAAATTTATTGAAATTTTTGTTTGAACTGTTATCTTTAAAAGTACTATAGATTTTAAATGTACAAAAATCATTATTACTATAATTGTATATTGCGATTACAAAATATTAAAAAAAAATACTGGTATGATCGTATTACATGGTATTAAGTACAATAACGTAGTTAACTCAACTCAAGTACATTAGCTTGAATACCATAACACAGCGTTTCGCCTAATGGCTTAAAACGTTTTGCAATGTTCCCAAACATGTCACTCAGACAGACTTCCTATTTAGCTAACAGAGTGACTTTTAACTCTTTTAGCGGTAGCAGCTCTAAATCGTATATGGTTCAACCTTCCTCAGAGTCGCATGTGGAAACTGTAGCTTTAAGCAACAGCTCGTTACCGTGGCTCGCTGACAAGATCTTTCACTGCCTTCTAAAGTCGGAGACTCCATCCCCACCTGAGTCAGGTGGCCAAATGGATGGGAGCTTGGGGAAAATGGGAAGAGCTTTCCCTGATGGGGAAATGTTGCACCTGGCACAGTCATGGTTTTGATTACTGAGTACTCGGGTCAGATCTGAAGTCGCAAGCTTAGATAGATGTAACGGATAGATATAAACAGGTTTTAAACGGCTTTAGCATATTTATACAGAGATTGTATTTCTATTAACACAAATTTGATGTCACTTAGAAAATCATAAAGAATACAACATCTTTTGTAAAATGCGTCAATCCCACCAAATCATTTTGGCAATTAATTATGTCAAATGACCCAGATAAGTTTACGGTCATAGTATTACAACGAAAATGATAGAGTGTTGAAATAGTACTTTCTGCGCCAATCGTACTGTTGACCAATATGGAGTGGCTACGGGTATTTTCAATTTTAACTTTTGATCTATGCGTTTGATGGAGTGACACTATTACATTTTAATCAAGGCCTTAGCAGATTGGACATTATTCTCCTGTTAGTAAGAGGTAACTGTCTTCTTAAAATAATATAAAGATTATAACTAAGCCCTAAGCAGGTATCAACTGCCCCAGTTCCCAATGGTTATATCAGATTCTTCAAAACCATACACGAGCGGTGCTCAGGCTACGTTGGAAAAACGGAGTCGTGTTTGTGAGGTCTTGTGACTCCTGCTCCTCGAGAGATGACAAAGACATTTTTGTGGGATTTCAAGAAAGTAATTCATATTCGGTCGATCATTTTCTTGTCACAAGTTCTATAATGGGTTTCTCAAGCAAACAACGGGAGGGTTGAATTACTCCTGAGGAGCCATCGAATTCTACCAGTACCACAAATGTTAGGTAAAAGACCTGAGAAATCGTTTCTCGCAATGTCTTTTCTTTTCGACAAGTCATTTTCAATATTATGTAAAATTGGAGAAAACGTCTTTTTTCTTTTGAACTTTTGAGGTAGATCGGGGTATTTCTTATTTAAGTTCTTTGAAGAGCTTACATATCTTTGTGATAATACCACACAGATAACAAATTACTGTTGACTTTGTTCAGAAGGAGCCACAGATTCCATGATTACAGTTAGTGGCACAAAACAGTAGTGAATCTTTCTTGGACTGCACAGCCAGATAGTAATACTGTACTGGCGCAAACAGGGCGTGTGTGGGAGCACTAATCCTAGCACCTGTTGTCTCCTACATGTTAAAAAAATGAAATGCCAGGAGCATGGACCAGTACTCTAACGTGGCATTCCTGGATCCTGCGCTTTGCCACAGCAACCAAAACCTGCTCGTACAGCCGTAGGCCAAAAGTAAAGGTGCTTTTTTATTCCAGTGTCTGCCTCTCATCATTACTAGAACGGCCGTCCTCTATAATTTTCCCGTTGGATGGGTAACAGAGAAAGGTTGGGAGAGAGAAAGAGGAAGAGAGAGAGAGAGAGAGAGAGAGAGAGAGAGAGAGAGAGAGAGAGAGAGAGAGAGAGAGAGAATTGTTAAAAAGATAATATTATATAATACTGTTTTTTTTCCTTACACATATGGGCTTACCGGTTCATTTTTTTTCAGTTCAGTGTAGAATTTTCAACTCCATAGAAAATTTATTTTCTATGCGGTTCCTATAAAGTATAATGATGCCTTTTTCAGCACTGAATCTTCAACATTTGTTTGGTGTTTTTTTTACAAAGTGGGTGCTCGCCGCGCAGTTCGTTGTGGGGGAGTTCTGCTTTTCAAAAGCGAACTAAACTCCAGGACGTCAAAACGGAAGTTCTTTGTTTCACTGCATAGTAAGCAACACAGCCTCCCTTTTTGATATGATGTACATATTGTTCGCAAACTTTTAGTCATTTATGAAATATTGAATGAAACATACAGTCAAGCTAATACTGGAAAGCTGGTCAAGCATGTACCATCTAGAACTTATTGTGTGTTGCATGTAAATCTACACAATATTGTGCTGATACTGGATAGGTAAAACTGATTCACCCTGGACTTCAAGAACACTAAATCTACATCCAACGAACAACATGGATTCTGGATTAGAGAAAAAAAACCAACAACAAAAAGCCCCAACAAAAAGTACTTCTTAGAGTCCGAGGTTTCCTGTAGTTTATAAGGCATAGATGTAACCCCTAGTCCCTTTTTACCCGTAAACCCCACTCATACTCATATAGAAAATGTTAAGAATAATGAAACGTAAACCGAAATATATCCAATTAAAAATAAAAACAAAATAGAAACTAAAAAATAAATCAACCACCTATCATGTATTTTGTTTCAATAGGAAATGACTTGACAGCAATGGGAGTAGCATTGTCTTTCTTTAATTATATCATGTACTCTCCGCTTAATGGACGCCCTATTCAAAGTCTCTTCCATAAGTTCCAAGCACCTTTGATGTGTAAACTACAATGTATTCTCAGAAACAGCGCTTCAACCTGTCTTTCACCCTGGAGTACTGTGTTTATCAACCCATCTGCATTGTACAATGTATGGCGCTGTGTCTACCATGTACCAATCCGTTCTCTCTCTCTCTCTCTCTCTCTCTCTCTCTCTCTCTCTCTCTCTCTCTCTCTCTCTCTCTCTCTCTCTCTCTGCTTCTCTGTTTGTCTCTCTTTGCCCCAACCCATATCTCTGTTTATCTCTATTTATTTCGCTCATTCTTCCCCTATTCCCTCTTCTTTTTTTTCTCCGCACCCCTTTTCCAAACTGATACAAACAATAAACCTGCATGCATTAAGACCACCCCGTTCATCTAGATCTGAATAACGATAAACTTGATAATTCCACAATAATGACGCGTACAATATCACATAAATTAATGTTTTATTTGTAGAGTCGGAGATGATGCCTTCGTGAAGCACTCCCTCCACTTGCAGTTGTCAGGTTATCTCTGTAATTATGATCCGAGTCCTCCAGTTATCGGCGGGCGATACATAAACCTCCCGACTAGTTCACCGCGGCCGACAATAAATCTCCCCCACGAAGAAACCTCAGCGGCGATGCCGGCACCTTCGCAGTTTGGCCGTCCTGTGGCGATATCTGCCCAACTTATCGGACACTCGCCAGCGATAGCAGGGGACCGGTGCGGTACAACGTTCGTTTGTAGAGCAGTTTATATCAGTGCTGCTCAGTTCTGCAGTCGCTCGTTTGCAAAAGAGCCCGTCAATCTGTGGCCCAAGTTGATAATTATAATTATCCATGCAGGGAAAGCAAGCACATGCTCGGAAAAGATTTGCTATCTATGGAAAATGTAAAAAAAATAAAGCTTTTGGTGTTATATTATGATTAGTTGATTAAAGGCTTATATTGCCCCTGCCACGCAAAAAGAAGTGGAATGTTCATTTATAGAGTCAACTTCACTTCTTGGTGCTAATATATTGAGTTAATGATCAAATTTGCAATTCAAACAGTAATGCTTCGTCTTAACCTTTTTAGCAAAGTTGGTCTTTAAATTCTAATAAATGTTAAAGAATCTATTGAGAGCTTGAAAATTGGTGACTTTTTATCAGATATAATTATTATATTTCTTATTCTTATAAGTATTTCAAATTTAAGGTGCTAACACATAAACCCGTCTTTCTCCACTCTCCGCTGCCCCCGTTAACCCCATAACTTGTACAGCCTATCCACGTCTATATCAGAGATATCACATTAAGTGTATCTGAGTTCTGACATCTTTAAGGTAGTGAAAAGTAGGACTTGCGCTCTGTATTTTAATGTAGACTTTCTTCCCAATTACTACCCTGAACGCTCTCTGCACCAAATATAAGTGAACCGAGGCGCCTTTTCGTCTCACAAGACAGAATTAGTCTGGGTCTGTCTGCGCTATTTCATGCCAGGTTTGCACCAGTTGTTTTTTGTCGTGTTTTTTTTTAACACCACTGCAGAACTTCGGAGTAAACCCTATCTTTGCTCATGCTCGCAGATGTATCTTAATCTTCGTTTTTCCGGTTGTTTTTTTTAAAGATTCCAGCCACGTTCTGCCAGAGCGCCATGGCATTCACCCTTAGACGGTGGAGAGTCCAATTAGGCCCAGGAAAGGAGGAATGTTCGGGATCACGGGGGAAGGATACACATCGTGGAAATCGACTGAAGTGGAACTATTGGCTCAAATAGTGTTGACGTTATAGTAAGCTCTCATTGCATTGATATGTGAGAAGTTTGAACATCCAGGAAGCGATGTATTTACAAATTATGGCATTTATGTCAACACAAACAAACTTAATACGAATACTTGTTTACAAAAATCATTAAAGTAAAAAGCTAAAGCTATCATGATTATGATTTTTTCGGTAAGTCGAAATTGCTTATAAACAATCCTAAGTCTCGATGTATTTTTAATTAAATGATATGGTTACCTGCAAAGAATTTGTAGTTATACCACAGAACAATGTTATTAATATCAAAAGGTAGTTGCTCTGTCTCTCTCATTTATTTCATATCTATAATTATTTCTGTCTTTCTCCAACTTTCTGTCTGTCTGTATCTATCTATTATATGTATATATCTTTCTATCTATCTAATTATCTACATACCTATCCATCTACCTACCTATCTATCTATCTATCTATCTATCTATCTATCTATCTATCTATCTATCTATCTATCTATCTATCTATCTATCTATCTATCTATCTATCTATCTATCTATCTATCTATCTATCTATCTATCTATCTATCTATCTATCTATCTATCTATCTATCCATCTATCTATCTATCTATCTATCTATATCTAACAATCTATCTCTCAATCTATCCATCTATATATCTATCCCTCCCTATTTCTCCCTCAGCCTTTATATCTTTAACACCTGTTGTAGTATCAATGAAATCTAGACCGGTATATTAATGGCCTTTTCACTGTAATCCACTCAAGAAGCGACCCCCCTTAACGGTGTAATTGTTTTCTCAGAGACCAATTATAGGTAATGGCCCAAGTGGCGTCCCCGAAGACCTGGATACAAGAATCAGTTTAAATGCCGTTATTTGGTTTGCTGACCCAGTTGTGTATGTCTCCCTGGCCCGCTCAGGTTCCTTGGTATGGTTCTCTAGTCCAGGTACAGAAAACCCATACTGTCATAATCGTCTCACCATATTGTTGGAAATGGGTCAAAACGCATTTTGTAGCGGAAACTAAAAACTTCACTTAAAAATATGTGAATCTACTTTAAAATATAAATAGGGCACAAACAAAGAGAGTCGCAAGGGGTATAAAACACTGAGAGTTCAACTTAGTGTAAATCGATATCATTTTATTTCCCAATTTCATATTTGTATTAATTAGGCTATCAATATAATTATAGTTATGAACAAAGATAACTTTCCCATTGCTCTAAATGCCATAGATAATTAAGTATTGCCATTGTTTATTTTATATACAAAAAGTTACGTTATATAAGTTCATTTCCATAAACACAAAGTATTTAAAACTTATCATATCATTATATCAGAAATATAAATGAGATCACAGTAAACAATAAACGAAACAAAATATTGAAGAAAACAACAATGAAAAGCTGCGCTTACACTACATATCCTAGATATTTTCGAAAACCATATTATTCCGCATAAAACGACAGTTGTAACATAGCTCCACTCCATGTTTTAGCTCCATCTTTCGACTAAGTAGTACCTAGCAATAATTATCATAACAAAAATACAAATGGATATTATTGTTGTTCTTTCTATTTCTGTTCTTGTATTTTTTATGAGCACGCACAATAATGTTTTTTTTCCCAAAAGTGACGTGTACGGTGGAGATAATAGTTTTTTTAAGATTCGAGATTGATCGAAAAGGATAGTTTTGATTCATTATCAATACAAGGAAACTAGTACGAAGTTTATTTTGATGCATTTCGGTCTCTGTTTCCGCCTCTCTCTGTCTCTCTCTCTCTCTGTCTCTGTCTGTCTGTCTGTCTGTCTGTCTGTCTGTCTGTCTGTCTGTCTCTGTCTCTGTCTCTCTCTCTCTCTCTCTGTCTGTCTGTCTCTCTGTCTGTCTCTCTGTCTCTCTCTCTGTCTGTCTGTCTCTCTGTCTCTCTCTCTCTCTCTCTCTCTCTCTCTCTCTCTCTCTCTCTCTCTCTCTCTCTCTTTCTCTCTGTTAGCTTAGCTTAGTTATAATTTTACTGTTCATAATTTCACGGATCTCCTCAAGTCAGTCAGATATAGAACAATCCAAAAGAACAATAACAAATTTAAGTTTAATTCAATCACAAGTATTACTTTAACATCTCTCTCTCTCTCTCTCTCTCTCTCTCTCTCTCTCTCTCTCTCTTCTCTCTCTCCTCTCTCTCTCTTTCTTTCTTTTTTCTTCTTTTTCTCTCTCTTAGCTTAGTTTACTTTTACTGTCCATTCACAAATCTCCTAAGTCAGTCAGTATAGAAAATTGTAAAAGAACAATAACAAATTTAAGTTATCAACCACAAGTATACTTAACATTTCAGTATAAAAAAGGGGGAGGGGTACTTTTTGGTAATTTCTTTAGGGGTAATAAATATGTTGTTCCCAACACTGTTTAGACGAAGGATAGAGTCAACCTAACTTTGGCATGCTCGTGAGCCACCACTTGAAGCGAGTTTACACAAAAATCTACCCATAATAATCCTTTACCACAGCAGGCTCCTGCCAACCTAACGGCAAAATGAAGGTATTGATGGAATTCCTTACACTTCTGAACGTTTTCGTGAAGAGCAGGGTTGGCACTTCTTCTTTTCTGCTGGACCTGCCAATTGCTGTTGACCACTGTCTAAGAGTTAGCCAAGCGTGGGGGTTGTGGACGTTTATCAAACTTGTTATGGGTTTTTCTCCCCCTCCTGTTATAGACAGACGGGTGTCAATTTAGACCTGGGATTTGCGGGTCTGTCAAAAACCAACAGTCCGGGTATGAGGTAAAATCGAAAGTTTTCGCTACCATAGTGGGAGGGGAGCTCATTCAATCACAAGTATTACTTTAACATTTTCAGTATAAAAAAGGGGGAGGGGTACTTTTTGGTAATTTCTTTAGGGGTAATAAATATGTTGTTCCCAACACTGTTTAGACGAAGGATAGAGTCAACCTAACTTTGGCATGCTCGTGAGCCACCACTTGAAGCGAGTTTACACAAAAATCTACCCATAATAATCCTTTACCACAGAGGCTCCTGCCAACCTAACGGCAAAATGAAGGTATTGATGGAATTCCTTACACTTCTGAACGTTTTCGTGAAGAGCAGGGTTGGCACTTTTTCTTTTCTGCTGGACCTGCCAATTGCTGTTGACCACTGTCTAAGAGTTAGCCAAGCGTGGGGGTTGTGGACGTTTATCAAACTTGTTATGGGTTTTTCTCCCCCTCCTGTTATAGACAGACGGGTGTCAATTTAGACCTGGGATTTGCGGGTCTGTCAAAAACCAACAGTCCGGGTATGAGGTAAAAGTGTTTAATCGCAAGTTTTCGCTGTTAAAACAGCAGAGATTTGATAATTACGTAAAGCATTAAAGAATATTTGTTTAAACAAAAGACAGATAGTGAAGATCTTAAGGCGAATAGAAGTGGAGAAAAGTGAAGGGCGTTGAAAAAGATCAAAGAGAGGGGCAAAAGAGAGACAGATAGACAGACAGGCAGACTGACAGATCTACAGACAAGAAGAGACATGCAGACAGACAGACAGGTAGGGGGCGCTAGAGCAAACGAAATCACGGCTGAAAATTACTATACTGAAACTTGCAAACAGAAAAGTTAGATGAAGACAGAATTATATTATACAAAATCAGAAAGAAAAAAAAAAACAGTACAAGCTGCAAACAAGACTCCTCAAAAACAAAGTTCCTCGTATCCAACCTAAGGGTGTAGTTGCACCAAGTGATTGGGGAACCTAGAAAATAACTTCTCTTTCTCCAACCAAAGATAACTTTCTACTCTGCACAGTCCCTTGATTGCTAGTCGGTGACATCGTGGTTTCTAGTTGCACTGACCAGTGTCCGAATCTGTGTGTTTTGGTTGACCAAAGCGCTCTAGCACACACTTCTCCTGTCATTAGATCCCGGCGACACTGACGCCAATTTTCTGCGTGGTCGCCCCGCACACAACACAATCCTGATGTCCGATGTTCCCATGTTGAATAAGTGTCTTTGTATCTTAGCCTTTGAAGAAGAGACAACATTCCTCAGATCTAGTTCTGGCTTTGTTCTTTTTTGGAAAATGGACCGTCTGACCATGGGTAGAAGCTAGGACGGATGGTGGATCTGTAAATTGATTTTGTACACCTCCCGAACCTTGAAACGCACAAACCCCACACGTTCCATTTTTTTTACATAATTATTCTTATACTTTCTAAGTTTCAGATCAATCAAAAATGTTCCTGAGGCTTTGCTACAAGTTCGACTTAAGATCGAAGCGACTTGTAAATAACATTAATCTTGTTAAATTCCCGTTGTTCACATAATAGCTCAGGGAGACTCTTATTATAAAATAGTCCAGGGAGAAGTGTCTGTATTAGGACAAGTATTAAATTTTATATTGTGTAGCACCCTTCAAATACTGCTAGGAATGTGATAGATCTGGACTGAGTCCTGGACTCTCCGCTTTGTCTCTGAGCCGCATCATCTGCAGTTTGTAGGAAGAGGTTAGTCTTGGAACCGCATTCAGCTATACAGCCAGCTTAGTTGTCGGCGATGACTGCCAAGAAACTAATACTTTTTTTTTTAATTCGTGAAAGTCACCATTCGAAAACTGGTCAAACTCATTTGAAGAAAAAAAGTAATTTATTTACTATGAACTAACAATAAAATTTGTGGTTTTTCCATTACTAACGATAGATATTATAATTTGGCATAAACAATCGTTTACAACGGGGCCGTGGCCGGAAAGTCTCTTACATCGCCAACGAGAAAAGCAAAATCAGCACTATATCCTCCTACACCATAGTCGGTACTCTCTCGTAAAAAGTTAAAAAAAAGTCTTTTCCATCCATAGACCCAGACAAATTCCAGAAGCCTGCAAAACAGGTTGTTTTAGGAAGCTCGACACTATGCCCCATGATTATTTTCTTTCTGGCCCCTCAAAACTTGATGGGTCCATCAACAAAAAGACTCTTGTTATATCCCCTAAGTCTTGCTTATTACGAGTATGTACCGGACTCCCTCGCCTCCTTCAATGGGCGGCCCCAACTGTATAACAAACGGGAGCTAAACATCTCCGGACAAGTCGCTGCATTGTGTTGTATGGGATGGGGTGCATTGTAACCCACTTGGCCCCGTCCCCATGGCGTTTGTCAACGGCTCCACCTCTTCAATTATAATCACCCGGAGTTGGAGAGGGTGACCACCCGAGGAAATTGCATTCCTCCCTGACGGGGCCATCAGAAGGGCAGAGAATGAGCTGCCAGACAGTGGGGGGCAGTGTGTACACAACATTGGAGGTGTTGCGAACATGGGGACTATAACCAAAGCGAAGATGATAGACAAGGAATGTTCACAAGCGTCCAAGCTTAACGCTATCTTAGGCTTACGGTGTTAATGTGCCATGAGAAAACCGCCATTCCTGACGGTCATGTTTATGCAATCAGTTTTCGTCGGTGAATCGGAAAGCCTACAATAATGTTTGAAGTGAATCTGAAAAAAGACACCACGGCTAGTTAGTGCAGGGGCAAAGAGAGGAGTAGATGAGAACAAGGGGCCGAGAAAGTGAAAAAGAGATGAGACAAATAGATAGAGAGAAGCGGAAAAAACGGAGTAAATAGAGAGAAGCGCAGCAAAAAGGTATCAAGAATGTGAAAGAAAAGTGAGGCAGTTTCGACAAACATGAAAACGGGCATTGGGATATGTTGAATGAAAGGTTTGGAGGTGGCCACCTATAGTTGGGACAGAGAAAGGACTAGAGTCCATGAAAAAGAGAAAGGGAGTCAATGATCAGGAGAGAGAGAGAGACAAAGTAAAAAAGAGAGAGGTGGTGAAAATAGAGGGAGAGTGAGTGTGGGAGAACAGAGAGAGAGAGAGAGAGAGAGAGAGAGAGAGAGAGAGAAAGAGAAACAGATAGTTAGGTATAAAAGAGAGAGCGGATCAGGTTTATGGATTGTGGGGAGAAATGAGCGAAAAAATGGGGTAAAGTTGGAAATAAAGGAAGAAATTGATAGAAAAGTGAACAAAAAGACAAAAACAAAATACAAAAAAGAACGACTGAATTACTTTTGGTCGGATATTATGGGCTACAAGAATGTAACAGACATAAAAAGATGAATAGAAAAAAAATGACCTAGGGATTCATAAGTGGTTGTGTCTGAGGACTGTCACGTGACTTTAGAAGGACTTGACCATCAGCAGCCAGGCACCCAGGGCGAGGTGACCGTCGCCAGTCGTGGCCCAGGTCAAACACTGGCTAGATTGGGACTTGTATGGTCGCAGCTGACCAGGGGTCGAATGATCGTGTGGATTCTGAATTAATTTACCGGCCGTTTTGAAAAACGAAATGGGCCATGAATGTTTGAAAGGTCGTTGTGTAAAAAAAGGCACTCCTGCATGATTTTGTTAGACACGCTTTATTTACATCAATTCCTGCGTCAGTTTGACTGTAATTGTCTTTTTTTAAACATGCATTGTTGTGTTGTGTTTTGCTATTTCTTTTTTACCGGCTGATTAAGTTATTTTATTCCCCCAACATTTTATGTTTTAAGTTATAAAACTTATTTGCCATGAGAAAAAATACTACGGCAAAGAGATTTAATAAGTTTACTTAAATAGTTACAGACAGTGCCATAGGCAGTACTGTAGATTAAGGAGTCGGCGAAACATATTATATTAAGAGGAAATTAAAAAGGAAGGAAATAGTGAAATAGGATGGATAAACGTTACTCATAAAAATGCAGACAGACAGACAGACAGATAGATAGACAGACAGACAGACAGACAGACAGACAGACAGACAGACAGACAGACAGACAGACAGATAGAAGTGGCAGAGAGGGAAAAGGAAATAGAGAGAAAAAGAGAGTGGGAGAATTATATAATTTGTAGGAGAAATATTAATTTGACACAATGAAAACATTTTCAAAAACTGACACTTTAAGCCAACGATATAGTATGCCACATCATGTAAACCATTGAGTCGAAACATATGTATATTAAGCAACCCGTTCAAGTAGAAACACTGAAATACGATCTTATATAACAAACCTCAATTGATCAAACCGTAGCACGCCCGCTTAAAATGTCTGATAACAATGTCATATCCCCTACTACAAATAGCAATGTTTTCTCAGGGCTTTCTTGCTTCATTGCAAACGTGACTTCTCTACGGGTTGCAGGGCTCAGACTCAAACTCTACCCGAGTAAAGGACCTGGACTTGATACACTCTGTCTCTCAGTCACTCACATTTACTGTGTGATACTCCGCATGACAGAATGGGCCTTTTGGGAGAAGAACAGTTGGTTGGTGCACCGCGGACATATTTTTTTTCAAAATTTTAGTAGATCTTTAAAACGTTTAGTAATGCACCTCAGAAAATATTTTGGACACTTTTTTTAGGTTTTGCATTTGTTCGTTTTTTGGTTGTATTGTAATTAAATTTTTATACCGCTGTTCCTCCTATTTTATTTCCATATACTTTACCTTCCTTCCCTGAATGTGTATGTCGGCATAATTATTTTGTGTCAAAAATATGTTTCCTTAATGTATAAAACTGTTCTACTTTTGATCTTGAACATCAATTAGCCCCTTTCTTTCCACGCCTAAACTTGTATGTTGGTTCATTTAGAACTCTGTTTCTTAGCCATAGCCCATACCATCCATTCGCTCAGTCACTCCACAATACCTTGAAGATAAAGATTTATTTTAATTTCCTTCTAATTCCCTTTATGGTCCACACAGCAACAGAATACATTGCACACAGACCGTTTGCCTCCTAAAGGAGTTGCTCTATGTTCGCCACAGTTTTGATCTATCAACAGACAAATTTCAACGTACAAATTTCAAACTGGAATAAGAAAAAAAAATGTAATCCTTACACTAAGAGCTCTGAGAAAGAAAAAAAAAACAGAATAAAAAGTAACATGATTTGTGAATTCATTAACTCCGTTTTAAGCGGACACTCCAGTAAGCGGAATCGCCATGGTTAGTTTTTTAATCTAAACACGGTGTCAACTGGGGCCGCTGGTGGAATAATGGCGCTGCGATATTCATGGCTGATCAGAGAGAGTACATAACGTTGTTTGCCCAGTGGAGGCCCGCGCTGACAGGTCTGGGGTAACGGGAGCCGTCACTTCAGAACCGCAGGATAGAAACACAGACAGCCCGCCTGACTCCACTGGGGAGTTTGTTGGTTTTTTAAAGTCAGACGTCAATAATTAGGCTATATAACTGATGGGTCCCAAGATTACTGTCTGATTGTTTCGTGTGTAGACACAGTATAAATGTGGGTGAATACCCGAATTCTTGTCTCAGCTGCACACGTGATACTGACACCGATCCAACTATTCGAGGATAAAATCCGGCATATTATTTGCCCGATTATGGGAACAGGTGACCTCTCAAAACGAAGTGCAACGCTCTATCACCTGCGCCATCTCGCCCCCTCCCCCTCCTGACTAGTAAATAAACTCATACACTAAGCAATATTTTAAGGTAACTGAAAAGTTCTACAATGTCAACTTTAAACAAAAATACAAGCCAAGATCATGTTTTATATCGTGTACGCCTTTCTCTTTGACAGAGCTCATATGTTGAGTTTTTGGTAATCCATCAGAATGGATATTACAACAACAGTCAACAAGCAGGGGCGGTAAGTGCAACGTCGCTGTACTTTACGACTCGTAGTAAGAATATGTGATAAAGAACGCTTACGAAGAGTCGAAAGCTACTACGACATTGTACTTGCGGCCCTATATCTACAACATGTTTCCATCTTCAAAGGGAATTTGCGTGAAGAGCTCATTTAACATAGATTCAATGTTCTTTTTAGTAATTATTTGTAGTCGGCTGAAGTCTAAACAATAGATTTCTAGCTACACATCTCTTCCGGGTGTATAAATAATAAATAATATTTACATTCTCCACTTAGTTTTGCGTTAAGATATTTAAAGATCACTGAATTATTTTAAAAAGTAAGTCTCAGAGTGTCTAGGGCTATAAAAATGCCTCAGAACGATTTTGAAGCAACTGTCATACTCCAAAACAAGGTTATTGTTTAAAAAACCGCTGCTAGAGTAAAATGCATTAACATGTCACAATAGAACAGACTTTCATTTGATTTCGTCTTTTGTTCGAGCTAGTTTTACCAGTATTTTCATTCTGTCTTGTTATCGAGAACTCAACTCGAGTGAATGAAACGTTATAACCAGGGTGCGCCAACCCATTAAACTAACAACTGGGTGGCATCCTGTATCTCACATAATATGGAGTAGTGCCAAATCCATTAAACGTTTTCTCATGCATGTTCATCAATCCTTAAACCACCATGACACCCATAGAGAAGGTGGGCTAACAAAACCTTTAAAAGTTATATTGTTGTTTGTGTGCACAGTTACAGGAAATTAAAATAAACTAAAGAATAAAGTCTGGATTAGGTATACCACAACATTGCAGTGAAATTGGTGTGTGCGTGTAGGGTCGGCTTATCGTTCCAGACACTTTGGTTAATGTAATTCTAGACCTGCAATTCGTGCTGTACTGTTACAGTGCATTATTTATCGCTGTCTTTATTGCAGTGGTTAAACCGTTTAAGGGGGGAGGGGGCATTAGAGGGATGGGTTCAACACTTGGAACACATTATTTTGATAATCTAGGAACTGCTTTGAATTGGAATTGTATAGGATCATAAAATTAGCTGTCATGTTTGGTAACCCGATTACATGAAATGTTTATGATTAATAATTACGGGATTTTGATACCATAAAAATGTTATATATTTTTATATTTTGTATTCTGATATTTATATTTATTAGGTTTACCTCTTAGATAAATTATTTATGCTAGCCTAAAAAAACGTGTTTCGTCTGTAAATAACATGCCCCAAACAAGCAATTCCCACTGCAGTTTTGTCCTAAGGAGATATTCACATGCGAAAATTAAATAGCACGTCCTATTTTAAGTTTTTGGTTTTTGGTGGGGGGGGGGGTCTGGTTTTTTTAATACTTTTTGACAGAACACAGTTGGCTGCAAAGCTTCCCCGGTTAAGTTTGTATGACTCGGAAGAGCTGAAAGCCATGACATTCCCTACAATCACTTTTGACACCAGCATGTTTATAAATTTTTATTTAGAAACAGGTTTGTCTTCTCTGTGCCGAACCACATAAACCTGGAATAACGTTTTCAATTTTAACTTGCACGTTGCTTTTTCATATTGTATCCTAAGAACCACAGAACTAATACTTTCGTTGCTGCAAATTATTTTCCCCCACCTTTTATTTTGCATGTTTAGAAAGCAAAAGCCTTGTCTTTGTGGTATTTTTTCTTTCTGCTTCTGTTTTATTTTGTTTTTGTTTGTTTTTTAAGGGGGAGGGAGAGTGTTAGGCTGCCGTGCCAGTTATCTCGCAATTTTTATTCCTCCCCTTAATGGACTGGGGCAAAGAATGGCACCCCATTTCGCTTTTATACACTGGGGGATTATACAAGAAAGCGACCCGAAGCAAAACCGAGGCACCGTCTCATTTGAATAGCCCTTAGTACCATGAATGGCGAGTGGCAGACATGGCTGATCTGCGACACCCTGTGGGTTTCGGTTTGTCGGCTTGGTCCCCACCAGAGCCACTGGAACCAGAGAAAAGGCTAGAAAAACGATGGCGGAACGGGTTTGATTTAATTGCTTCTTTCAATAGATTTACTCGCTGCATGTTTTGACCCTGTGAATCTGTCTGGGAGATAAAAATGCTAATGCGAGTGTAAAGAGTAATTGTGTAGTAGGAAATGTCAAAAAAAAAAGTATTAACATACAATTTATTACTATCATTACTTTTCGTTATCATGATTATTATTATTATTGTTATTATTGTTGTTGTTGTTGTTGTTGTTGTTGTTGTTGTTATTATTATTATTTATATTATTATTATTATTAATTTTATTATTATTATTTTTATAATTATTATTATTATTATTATTATTATTATTATTATTATTATTATTATTATTATTATTATTACTATTATTATTATTANNATCATCATCATCATCATCATCATCATCATCATCATCATCATCATCATCATCATCATCATCATCATCATCATCATCATTATCAATGATTTCATAATTAAAAATAGCATAACAATTTTATTGGTCAATGTCTTCAAAATATTCAAAAACTATCTCGTCAAAACTGCACTAAACCACATTTATAGTGCTATATCTCCCAAGATATTACACTGTCAACCATATTGCACTTATCGAGGGTTCAGAGATCTCTTGAACTTGTACATATGTGGGGTCATGTTTTAATATAAACAACAAATTCGCGACTGGAGAACGGAGCCAATGGAGTTGCCTTAAATATAAACAGCGAGCACAAAATATTATGCAAATGTTTAGAGAGCGATGTGGCCTTGCTTACTTTTATACTTGCCGCAAGTAACGCCATGAGGAATAATGTTACCTAACTTTTACACGAAGTAAGCGTCAAGAAATGATATGTCAAAATATATACTTAACATTGGTAGGTAATGAGATGGTGGAGGTGGCATCTCCTAAATAGTGTTATGATTGTAAGAGTTGGAATCTTAAAGCTGTAGTTCTGTAAGAAACAACCCAATTCAGAAAAAAAGGAGTAAATTGTAAAAGAAAATCCAAAATGTCCACAAAGTTTGGCCATCTGCAATTAAAGCCCGGTAGGGAAAAATAGATTTGAAAAATCTTAGTCTATCCTTCGACTGGTTGGTCTTAGATTAGCACAGTTTTGAGAATAATCCGTTCCCGCTATAATCAATTGACTGTTCTTGGACTGCCCAAACTGCGGTAGACGCATAGGGATCAACCAGATATGTCGCTTATTGGTAAAGGGAGAATAGATGATACTATCTTGAAATACCAACTCATACGACAACTTTATGCGTTCCGTTCCACATCAGTTTTATTTAGTGCAGCACTTAGATTCACTAGCTGATCATCAAGATTATCTAGATCTAGATCTACGATCTACATTTATTTTATTGTAATTTACTCCACCCACCTGAGTTAGTATGGAGACAGGCTGTGGGGGCTTTGTAGGACGGAGGGGGAAGACGTATAAAGCAAGTTGTTTCAGGGAGAAAGAGAGAGACGGTAGACGAGGAAATAGGGGTCGGAAAAGAATGAGGGTGCGAGGTATGAAGAATTTAATGTCCCTGGCAATAGATCATCATCCTTGAGACCTGGTTTTAGCACCTGCATGTAAGTGCTGTGGAGATGTAAGCTAGGGGCATGGTAAGCGGGATAAACTAGTCTAGCATTAATTTCTGAGGATTTGTTTAGGCCACCAGGTATGCAGTTACCGGTATCTTGGTGAAAAACTACGGTCTTTTTATTGGTGGCCTTAGCAAAATAATTACAAGTCGTTATTATGTAAAGTGAAATGAATTTTTATTATTTTACTTTTAATTTTTCAAGAAGGTTCAAGTAAGTAAACTTTTGGGAAAAAATAATGATTAGCAAGTTATATGAAAGAAGCATGTTATTGACATGAACAGCAGGAAATCGTGATATTCATATATTGTTGTGCATGTGTGGTATTCCCAGCAAGGTCATAATAACTGCAGACTGATTCGAAGGAAGTCTACTGCATTAATTTTAAACAATAGTTTATTTTTAAATGTGTGTAGCAGAAAACGGAATTGGGACATAGTACAATGGATTCTGTCAGTGGTTTACGGCAACAAAATTGATACAGAGTTTAGATGAGTTAAAGTGGTTTAGTGTCCAATGTCAACACTATATCGACTATATTGTAGACGGGCTCCAAGACTGACGTGTGACACCGTAGACAAAAGACAGGGCGGTGATACCATGATACCGTCTTAGCCGGTCACAGTATTCTGACACCGATCCAACCAGTCACATGGGACAAAATTGGACTAATAAATCTGGGATCGTGAGATTTGATCCGCGGAACTACCGATCTGAAGATCAACACTCTACCACCTGAGCCAGTTCGCCCCGCATTGATACAGACACAGTCATGACTAAAGCAAGAAAGAAATGAAGAAAGAGTGGGAAGTGGAAGAGAGGAATAGGGGAAGAGATAATGAGAGCGAGAGAGAGAGAGAGAGAGAGAGAAAGAGAGAGAAAGAGAGGGAGTGAGATAAAGAGACAGACAGAGAGACAATCAGATAAACAGATAAACAGACATACTAATAGACAGATAAACAGACAGGCATGCCGACAGACAGATAAAGAGACAGACATACTGACTTACAGATAAACAGACCGACATACTCGCAGACGGACATACATATAGACAGAAACAGAGAGAAACGCAGAGATTTAGATAAAGAAAAATTGTAGAGCATGAATAAATGGGGAAAGGACCTTGTCACCAATATAAAAACATAATACAACTGTACCACTCGTGGTGACGGGTCAAGAGGTGCACTGAATTTTACGACATAAAAGCTTGGGCGAGGGGCTAAGCACTTACATTTTTAAACAGACGGCGAAATTCAGAGGGGCACTATAATATACCCAAGAACATTTTAGACAAGAAAGGTGGGTTTGTTTTTTGTTTGGTAGGTTTTTTGTTTTTGATTTGTCGACATTGCTTTCTGTTCCTACTCAGTGAGAAGAATGAATCAGTTGATTGTGTTAGCCTAAAAGTTTGGCCTTAAAATGTAACGAAATTATTTTAGTATTTATTGTTTGGCCTTAAAATTAACGAAATTATTTTAGTATTGATCACTAAGTGGGCGTTGTATTCTGTATCAAAATGCACCCTTAGAGGGTGATACAGCTACATAAACTTTTACACCAACAGTCACGAATCTACCTTCAATCAATTCAATTTTTCTATCAACCAAAATTCATTTTAAGTTCAAGTTTGTTTAAACCATTATTCAAACATAATTATAGTAATGTATTATTTTTAATGCAAAAGCGTATTCTTTTGCATAGAATGTATTTCATTATTTTACATAGGCTCAAAAGAATAATATTACATTATAATACGTCGCTAGATTGTGATCCATCCTAAAGTCAGTAGCAATGTTTGCGACTTGCAGTTTCTTACTTTAAAAAAAGTCTTTTTTCCAGGGGTGGTTAACAGAAAGTGTAAACAAAAATCCTTTTGAGTCAGTAGGTACAAACCGATTTATACTTTACCGCACAAATTCCCACGTACGACTCCTGTTCTCTTCGTTTTATTTATGTTAACATTCAGGCTTATTATAACAATAAAAGCAACAGGGAAAACTGCAATGTCAAACACTCCTAATTTTATAACTAATTAAAATGCTGTTCGATATAAAAGAATTAAAAATGGGGGAAAAGTTTATGAAAATTAAGGTGCAGGCGCGTATCTGGTATTTTGAATAATTGTGACATTCAAAAAAATGTTATTTCTTTTTAGATACCTTTCTATTGCTTATTACTCTTAATAATATAGCAGCCTTGTGATACAAGCTATTACATTCATCAGAAAAATTTTGTTAGACAAGTTAATCCACGTTGACATCTCGTAACTCATACGGAAGGGGCGTACAAGAACAATTTTCCTTCACGGCGGATAATAAATCGCAATCTTGATTTTACCGAAAAAAAATGTGAAAAATTGTGGTAAACCATAGGAATTCTCCGTTTCAACAAGCATTGTGGCTGAAAGGCAAGGTAATATAGTTCACGGACATAAACATGACAGGTTTTGAAAGAGAAAACCAGGTATCATTTATTTTATCAGAGATCTTTCCGATATGTCGAGATTTTAGTCGTAAAAAAAAAAAGCAGGGAGTCGAGTCAATTTGACATTCCCGTGCCCTTTCTATCATTTCAATCTGTCTAATGTGTGTGCTAAATGCCAGTTTTATTATGCGTCTCTATTTTCTCAGAGACAAAAGGTGATTATGAAAAGGGCGCGGGCACTGCTAATCTCTTTTTGAATCTATTAAAGTTTTCGGAGGTTATAGAGTGTCAGAGATTTCTAAGAGACGGTTTATGACTTGCAATAACGCGAGAGAAAACGTGAAAGGAGGTTTTGAACGGAGAATGCGCACCAGTGCGTGACTGAGCGTGATGGTCACGTAAGAGGTAGAGCTGTGGGATATCGTTAGTAAACCATTCAATGTGAATCTAGATCTCTAGTCTTTTAAGGCATTTATGTGTGGCTGTATAACCTGAAAGCAGTAGCCACATCAAAATTATGTGTAAAGAATCTCAGAGAAAATCAAGAGATAATAATATTAGCGATAAACCAAATTATCTTTAAAAAAAGCCAGAGCTTAGGGCTGTAAGTTTCCGTGATTGGAGAAATAATTTAATGACATTAGAAGAAGACCTGGACTCCTGTCTCGGCGGTCAATGATCACATTATATTGACACTGGCTAAACTAGTTGAATAACAGACAATGTTTTCATTATAAATGTTCATGATAGTTAGATAGCAAAGTTGGTGTCACTGTGAAGATCATCGTTGGTATTCAACATTTTGGTAAGCATCAGTGCAATAATTTTTGGCGCGATGGTTGTGGCGTTCGTTCTCCAGGGTGGAAGAAAAAATGCTCTGGGCTCCCATGCCTGTGTCAAACTAGAACCTGAGCGCTCTTGGATACTTAACAATTTATCAAAAAGTATGGGACAAACTGCAGATCTCAACATCTCTATCTTGAGTTATATTTATCCTTTTAATTTTGTGCCAAGCAGATCTCAACATATCGATCTTGAGTTATATTTATCCTTCAATAATATCAGACCTGTTGTTCCACATTAAATTTATAATGTATTTAGTGATCGAAGGGTATTTCTGTAATGCTGTAACTTTAACAAGATGCTTTTTTGATGGTATTTTTGTTTCTAAAATGTTTTTTTTAGCAAGTCCCCTGCAAGGTGATTCTTATTTTTAAATCAATTTTCCCACTTCAAGCCTTGTACCTGCACCCTGAAACGTCAGAATTGAAGTGTCAAACTCTTCTCCCGTTTACCTAATCAGAAGCTTTGAAATGTGATAAGTGGTGCCGCGTCGTTTCCTTCTCAAGGGTTTCTATAGTGGGCTGTTTCAACTTTGTCTACTAGAAATAGTGCCAGCGTTATACACCATCATTATCATCATCATCACAGTCATTATAATCACCAGTATCCTCATCACCATCAACATAACCACCAGCACCATCATCACCGCTATAATCGTCATTATAATCACCAACTTCATTTTCATCGTCGTCGTGATAATAGAAAACAGTTTGCTTAAAGTAGAGCAGATATAATTATTATTATTATTATGAAGCAAAGTTGGCAACTCTTATATATTTTTTGTATCGTTTGATAAGAGAGGTTTTGAGAAACGTACACTATGATACTGAAATTTTTTTTTATTTTTTTTTTTTTGGCTTTTTAAAACTTAATTTCATAAAAGGGGTATTCAAAAGGCACCTATATGTTTTCAAAGCCATGCATCCTCTATGAGTTTGTTGCACATCTCACCTTCCTGTTAAAAATACAACACCTGTGTTAATTATAGCTTGACGGCAGCCCCCTGCCGATCATAATTGAAACTAATTGCCTCTGTATGTACCTCCTCGAAGCATTTTGAAGTGGTTTACTTACAGCCATAGTTATCCTGAGAAATTGACACAAGATTAGCAATCTTTACAGCAGCCATAAATTCTTGCTGCGCAGTTGGATATAAACGGCGCTTTTATTATCTTGTTGTTCTCTTGTTATTTTCTCTCGTCTTAACAATGTCTTCAAGAAAAAATTGGGGAAGTAGTAAAATTGTTCCCGTTAAGCTGTGGATGTTTCTTCTCCAACGTTTTAAATTGAAAAAAAAACAGGAATTATAAAAAGGGATTCATAATGGAAATTGCGTAAGCAAAGATTACAAAAATAAGCTCTTGCTCACCTCAACAGGAATAGCAACAGCACATAAGATCTATGTTCTTGAGGTTTTGCATGAATGTAGCTCTTTATTTACATAATTACCTACCGTTAATTTATAACACAAAAGAAACAAAACTTCGTGATCCTCTTATTAGGCCTATGCTAAAGTTAGAATACATCTTTTAACCGACCAAAATCGATTTGTGAGTTATAGAAATATGAGGTGTGTTCAAAAGTAATAAACATTTAGAAATCTTCCACAGGTCTATCGATTGAATTAAAATAATGATAATTTATACATTTTATAATCTCTAGGCCTGGGCGTATCTGGATCTAAAAAGATTTAGCCTTTTTGGCTTTTTGTGCCTACCTAGATCTAGATCTAAATGCTCGTTGAGAAAAGTCTATAGATATAAATCTAAATACGCCATTGTTTAACTTTCTATGCCTGTACATATCTAGATCTAAATGCTTATTGAGAAAAATCTATAGCCTAGATCTACAATTAAGAATTTGCATAATCCTAAGCCATGGGCCGACACTTTTTAACTCGTTGGTTGATTGTGTCCGTAACCTGCTAATCTACACATTTGATTTCACTTCCCAGATTTAGAATATAAAAATATAGGCCTACATGCGCCGCAATCCTAGGCCTAGACCCGTCTTTTTTTTACTTTTGGTTGTACATGACTCTGCACAATTATAGTACTCCTCTGTAACTTAATACGGCGCTGATTAAGGTTTTTCGCTCTCGGGGCCTAGGCTGCATCTTTTTATTTTATTTTACTTTTGCTATACGCACTTTATAAACTAATAGTATAGGATTTCTACCCAAATATTGAACAAAAGAAGTGATGCAAATCGCAACAATTCTATTTAACACTGTATCTAATCGCAACAATTCTATTTAACACTGTATCTAATAATTCTTGAGATCTAGAAAAAGTTAATCTAGGAGAAATTATGTTGGGACAAAAATACATGTACAGTGCGTCTAGCGTTTTTATATGGCGGGGACTTGTTATAGTGCGTGTAGTAAAATAAGTACAGTGCGTATAGACACTCCCGTCCCTTTGTTTATTTTGTTTCTGATTCTGTATTACTATGAGTAGACTGTATGTATGTTATCATGCTCAGTGTAAACACTATTTCAAGGCATTTTGTCTATTCTTGCAAGATAAAAACAAATCTTTACATTTTTTAAAATCTTTTAAACGTTTTGCTTAACGACGGTGTAGCTACACGCATTCCGGATTACTGACAGCAGACTGTGTGGCAACATGTTTGTTAACTACTATTTTACCAATTTAATGATATGTCCGTGCTCATTAACTACTATCTTTCCAATTTATTGATATTTTCGTTCAAAGAACAGACTCTCAACTAGTTATGAAAAAAATATATCTGTCAGGATACTGTGAGAACATGTCAAGGATACTGTGTGGCAACATGTTTGTTAACTACTATTTTACCAATTTAATATTTCCGTGCTCATTAACTACTATATTTCCAATTTAACTGATATTTCCGTTCAAAGAACGGACTCTCAACTAGTTATGAAAAAAAAAATATGAAAAAATCAAATATTAAACACAAAAGGTTTAATTCTGTACAATATTGCAGTTCTATTATTGTTAGTGTTTCCACTTGTACTACCATAATCCAGGTGAAAATGTTAGGACCAAGAAGATCATAATTCTCAGCTTAAGAGCTGTCAGTTGCAAGGACGCGGCTTCCGCCAGTTGGTCGCATGCGCAGCCGCAGGTTGATCCGTTAAGTCTAGATTATGTGCCCCTTGTAAGGGGAGACAATGTGGCAACAATCCGGCCGAGATTTACCGCCCGTGAAGTTCTGTGACAGGCACTGTGGACCCTAGCAGCGCTGAGGGGAAAGACGATCTGATGGGGCAGACAATGAAACCTGGAGGGGAGAAAAGACCAATGCGACCATCCGCGGATTGGTATCGCAAGGACCATCTGGCAAACTGAGTGTCCATGTCATAAACTTGTTTCAGTTTTTGAAACCGGAGAGTTTGTGTGAAGTAGAATTATAATCTAGTCCGCGGCAATGTCGATCTCAGCAAGCCGGGAGGCTGATATGATCTAGAGAAAACAATGGTGATAATAAAATTATTGCTTCTCTAGAAAGACAGATGCAGAGTGCCATCGAGTTGAATTTTTAAAAAATTGGAAAAAAGAGAGAGAGAGAGAAAGAGAGAGAGAAGAGGGAGAGAGAGCGAAAGGTAAAGAGAGAGAGGGAGAAGGGGGAGAGAGATAGAGAGAGACAGACAGACAGACAGACAGACAGACAGACAGACAGACAGACAGACGGACATGCAGGGATACAGATACAAAGACATAGGTAAAGATAGAGAGGAAAATAGGAAAATTGGGGATAGTACAGAGCTAGTTTTCATTTTCTAGACATCAAAGAAACCAATAATTATTTGTTAGCCTCATTGCACCAAAGGGGAAAAAAGATGAGTTGTATTTATTTTTCCCACTGTGGCGTACCACTAGGCCTATCTGGATCTAGATTTAAATCTAAATAGGCATAATATTTTGTACTATTTTTTGTCTTTTTAGATCAAGGTCTAAATGCTCATCGAGAAAAATCTATTATATAAAAATGTGCATCACCCTAGGCCCGGGCAAACACATTTTTTCTTAACTTATTGGATTTTTTCGTCTCCGTAACTTTATAATCGACACATTTGGTTTCCCTTTCCAGGTTTAGAATACATGTATGTGCATGTACCGTAATCCCATACCTAAGTAATTTTCCCCCCACTATAAAGTTAAAAATAATCTCCTTGGGGAAGCAACGAAACTTTTTTAAGCAACAGGGAAGGTGCATAATTGGAACACGCAACAACCATGAGCAAGAGGGACAATCTCAAAATAATGAGAAGGTATTAAGAAACATCATAATTTACAATGGCATTACCAAAGTCATCAACATCAATGGTAACTAACACAATATCAACAGTAGTAAAAGCAACAGCAACAGCAGCAGTAGTAGCAGCATAAACAACCAGACCATAATAACAGCAGCTGTGGTGATTAGTTTTCGCACCAACCCAGCCAACTAATCCACCAAGAGCGACGAGGCGCCTGCAAGTGGAGAAAGTGGTGGA